>CM034055.1:3121829-3178209 GCA_019804595.1 Bruguiera parviflora
AAAAAAAAAAAGAAAAAAGAAAGTGTAATAGAAAAAACACTCTCTTAGGAAAAGACTTGAGCAATAATATAGACAATAGATGTTGCAATTAATTATAAACATTTGATATTCTATATCGAACAAAAAAGGCCTTGAACACTTGATCATGCCCTTCAACTAATTAGCTAGGGCATAAACAATTCCAAAGAATCATGATGATAACATTTTCAATATCAACAAGCTTCAAATTATAATTTTTGGTATTTTAAGACAATTTTGGTCTAATTAATAACTAAACCCATTTTACAATTTTTCCAGTCATTCAAGAAAGTTTGAAAATCAAGGGTCAATAACATATACTTGTGGGAGAACCTTGGTAAATAATCTTGGTCCAACTAATAACTGGACCCATTTTTTCTTTTTTTTATTCAGCCATTCAATAGAGTTTGAAAATGATGGGTTAATAACACATGCTTATACGAGAATCTTGGTAAATAATCTTTTTTTGAGTGACTACTTCCATTAGGTATCAAGAAGCATGCATGTTCGATAGAAGACCTAAGTGTTGAAGTATTAAGTGTTGAATTGATATTAATGACCCATATTAAACCAAAAGAAAAAATTTCCTACAAGAATAAGGAGCAAACGATACTTAAGTGGGGAAAGACTCATAACTTACTATTTTAAGATTTTGGGTAAGTTATGGTTTAAAATGCTTATTAAATTATTGCTTCTAGTGGCCCACCATGTTAATGCTTTTAGACATTAGATATAGACTTGGTTCTTCTTGTAAATTTAAATTATAAATTCCCTAATTACCTTTTGTTTTCAGACTATTCATGAATTTAAAAAAAAATCTTGAGAACACTAAGAAAAAAAAAGGAAGTGTAATTAAAAAAACACTCTCTTGGGAAACAACCTAAGCAACGATGCCAAAAATAGATGTAGCAGTTAATTATAAACTTTTGATATTCTAATTCAAAAAAAAAGCCCTTGAACAATTGATCATGTCGTTCAATTGATTAGCTAAGACATCAAGAATTCCAAAGAATTGTGATGATAATGTTTTTAATATTAATAAGGCTCAAATCATAATTTTTGAACTTTTAAGACAATATTAGTCCAACTAATAATTGGAACCATTTTTCCATTTTTTCAATTGTTCAATTGAGGTTGAAAATGAAGGGTCAATAACATATGCTTATGGGAGAATTTGGGTAAATAATATTTTCTTAAAGACTGCTTCCATTATGGATAAAGAAGCATGTACGGTCGATAGAAGACCCAAGTGTTGAAGTATTAAGTGTTGAATTGATATTAATGTTCCATATTAAACCAAAAGACAATAAAATTCCTTGAAAGAGTGTGGAGCAAACAATAGGTGAATGGAGAAAGACTCATAACTTACTATTTTAAGATTTTGTGTAAGTTATGGTGTAAGATGCCTTTTAAATTATTGCTTCTAGAGGGCCATTACATTGACGTTTACAAACATTAGATATGGACTTGGTTCTTGTTGTAAATTTAAATTATAAATGCCAAAATTACCATTTTTTTTGGACTATTCACAAATTAAAGAAAAAAGCTTAACAACACAAACAAAAAAAGAAAAAGGAAGGGTAACTATCTTAGGAAATGACCTGAGCAATAATACCAAAATAGATGTTGCAATTAATTATAAACTTTTGATATTCTAAATCAAATAAAAAAGGCTCAATTATAAATGCCCCAATAACTTTTTTTTGGACTATTCACGAATTTAAAAAAAAAAAAGCTTAACAACACAGACAAGAAAAAAAGAGGAAGTGTAACTAAAAAAACACTCTCTTAGGAAATGACTTGAGCAATAATACCAAAAATAGATGTTACAATTAATTATAAACTTTTGATATTCTAAATCAAACAAAAAAGGTCCAATTATAAATGCCCCAATAACTTTTTTTTTTGGACTACTCAGATATTTAAATAAAAAGATCTTCACCTTCACAACATTAATAGAAAAAAAAAAAAGAAAGCGTAATTGAAAAAACACTTTTGGGAAACAACTTGAGCAATGATACTGAAAACAAATGTTGCAATTAATTATAAACTTTTAATATTCTAAATCAAAGAAAAGAGGCCTTGAACAATTGATCATGCCCTTGAACTAATTACCTAGGACATCAACAATTCCAAAGAATTGTAATGATAACATTTTTAATATCCATAAGGATTAAATTATAATTTTTGAGATTTTAGGACTCTATCAATCCAACTAATAACCGAACCCATTTTTTCATTTTTTCAGCCATTCAATAACGTTTGAAAATGATGGTTTAATAACACATGCTTATGGGAGAATCTTGGCAAATAATCTTTTCCGGAGTGATTGCTTCCATTAGGAATCAAAACACATGCATATTCAATAGAAGAGCAAAGTGTTGAATTAATATTAATTTTCCGTATTAAACCAAAAGAAAAAAATTCCTTGAAAGAGTAAGGATCAAACAATATATAAGTGGAGAAAGACTCATAACTTACTATTCTAAGATTTTGTGTACATTATGGTGTCAGATGCTTATTAAATTATTGCTTCTAATGGGCCATTATGTTGATGCTTACAAACATTGGATATGGACTTGGTTCTTATTGTAAATTTAAATTATAAATGCCAATATTACCTTTTTTTTAGGACTATTCACGAATTTAAGAAAAAAAAAAGGTTAACAACATGGACAAAAGAAAATAGCAAATGTAATTGAAAAAACACTCTCTTGGGAAAAGACTTGAGCAATAATACTAAAAATAAATGTTGCAATTAATTATAAACCTATGATATTCTAAATCAAACAAAAAAGGCCTTGAACAATTGATCATGCCCTTCAACTGATTAGTGAGGACATCAACAATTCCAAAGAATCATGATGATAACATTTTCGATATCAACAAGGCTCAAATTATAATTTTGGATATTTTAAGACAATATTAGTCTAACAATCAGACCCATTTTTGAATTTTTTTAGCTGTTCAATAGAGTTTGAAAATGATTGGTTAATAATACATGCTTACGCAAGAATCTTGGTAAATAATCTTTTCTTAAGTGACCACTTCCATTAGGAATCGCAAAGCATGCACGTTTGATAGAGACCCAAGTATTCAAGTATTAAGTGTTGAATTGATATTAATGTTCCATATTAAACCAAAAGAAAAAAAAATTGCTTAAAAGAATAATGAGCAAACAATATGTAAGTGGAGAAAGACTCATAACTTACAATTTTACAATTTTCAGTAAGTTATGGTCTAAAATGCTTATTAAATTATTGCTTCTAATGTGTCATTATGTTGAAGCATTCAGGCACTAGATGTGGATGTGGTTCTTGCTGTAAATTTAAATTATAAATGCCAAAATTACCTTTTATTTGGTCAATTAAAAAATGTGAAAAAAATATCTTGACAACACTAACAAAATAAAAAATGAAAGTGATTTAAGAAATGAAACCAAAAATAGATGTTGTAATTAATTATAAACTTTTGATATTCTAAATCAAACAAAAAAGGCCTTGAAGAATTGATCATGTTGTTCAATTGCTTAGCTAGCACATAAAAAATTCCAATGAAATGTGATGATAACGTTTTTGATACCAATAAGGCTCAAATTATAATTTTTGGCATTTTCAGACAATATCGGTCAATTAATAATTGGACCCATGTTTCCATTTTTTCAACCGGTCAGCAAAGTTTGAAAATGATGGGTTAATAACACATGCTTATGGGAGAATTTTGACAAATAATCTTTTCCCGAGTGACTTGGTTCTTGTTGTAAATTTAAATTGCAAAATGCTCATTAAATTGTTGCTTTTAGTAGCCTATTATGTTAATGCTTTTAGACATTGGTTGTGGACTTGGTTCTTATTGTGAATTTAAATTATAAATGCCCCAATTAACTTTTTTTTTGGACTATTCGTGAATTTGAAAAAAAAAAATCTTAAGAACATTGAGAAAAAAAAAGGAAGGGTAATTGAAAAAAAAAAACTCTCTTGGGAAATGACTTGAGCAACAAAACTAAAAATAGATGTTGCAGTTAATTATAAATGTCTTGAATAATTCATCATGCCATTCATATGATTAGGTAGGACATCAACAATTCTAAAGAATCATGATGATAACATTTTTGATTTCAATAAGGCTTAAATAATTTTTGAGATTTTAAGACAATATCGGTCCAACTAATCACTGGACCCATTTTTCTATTTTTTTCCATCATTCAATTGAGTTTGAAAATGAAGGGTCAATAACACATGCTTATAGAAGAATCTTAGTAAATAATCTTTTCATGAGTGACTGCTTCTATTAAGGATCACGAAGCATGCACATTCAATAGAAGACCCAAACGTTGAAGTATTAAGTGTTGAAATGATATTAATGTTCCATATTAAACTAAAAGAAAAAAATTCCTTAAAAGTGTATGTTGCAAACAATACGAAAGTGGAGAAAGACTTATAACTTACTATTTTAAGGTTTTGGGTACATTATGGTGTAAAATGCTCACTAAATTATTACTTTTAGTGGCCCATTATGTTGATGCTTCTAGATATTGGATATGGACCTAGTTTTTATTGTAAATTTAAATTACAAATACCCCAATTAATTTTTTTATGGACCATTTACAAATTTAGAAAAGAAAATCTTCACAAGATTGACATATAAAAAAAATACAAAGGAAGTGTAATTGAAAAAACATTCTCTTAGGAAATGACCAAAGAAATGATACCAAAAATTGATGTTGCAATTAATTAAAAACTTTTGATATTCCAAATCAAACAAAAAAGGCCTTGAACAATTGTTTATGCCCTTGAATTGATTAACTAGGACATCAACAATTCCAAAGAATCGTGATGATAACATTTTCAATATCAATAAGGCTCAAATTATAATTTTTGATATTTTAAGATAATAATGGTCCAACAAATGACCAAACCCATTTCTCCTTTTTTCAGCTATTTAATAGAGTTTGAAACTGATGAGTTAATAACACATGCTTATGCGAGAATCTTTTCCTAAGTGACTACTAGTATTAGGAATCATAAAGCATGCACATTTGATAGAAGACCAAAGTGTTGAAGTATCAAGTGTTGAATTGATATTAATGTTCCATATTAAACCAAAAGAAAAAAAAATTACTTAAAAGAGTATGGAGCAAACAATACTTAAGTGGTGAAAGACTCATAAGTTACAATTATATGATTTTTGGTAAGTTATGGTCTAAAATGCTCTTTAAATTACTACTTTTAGTGTGTCACTATATTGATACTTTCAGGCATTGGATGTGAATTTGGTTTGTGTTGTAAATTTAAATTATAAATGCCAAAATTACCTTTCTTTTGGTCTATTCATGAATTTAATAAAAATGCTTGACAACACTAAGAAAAGAAAAAAAGGAAGTGTAATACAAAAAAGACTCTCTTGGGAAATGACCTTAGCAATGATACAAAAAATAGATGTTGCAATTGATTATAAACTTTTGATATTCTAAATCAAACAAAAAAGGCCTTAAACAATTAATCATGCCCTTGAACTAATTAGCTAGAACATCAACAATTTCAAAGAATTGTGATGATAACATTTTCAATATTAATAAGGGTCAAAATACAAATTTTGAGATTTTAGGACAATATTGGTCCAACTAATAACCAGACCTATTTTTCCATTTTCTTAGCCGTTCAATTGGGCTTGAAAATGATGGGTTAATAACACATGCTTATGGGAGAATCTTGGTAAATAATCTTTTCCCGAGTGATTGCTTCCATTAGGAATAAAAAAACATGCACTTTTAATAGAAGACCTAAGTGTTGAAGTATTAAGTGTTGAATTGATATTAATGTTCCATATTAAACTAGAAGCAAAAAATTCCTTAAAAGAGTAAGGAGCAAACAATAATTAAATGGAGAAAGACTCATAACTTATTATTTTAAGGTTTAATGTAAGTTATGGTGTAATTAAATTATTGCTTCTAGTGGGCCATTATGTTAATGCTTTCAAACATTGGATGTGGACTTGGTTATTGTTGTAAATTTAAATTATAAATGCCAAAATTACCTTTTTTTGGACTATTCATGAATTTAAAAGAAAAAACTTAACAATAATAACAAAAAAAGGAAGTGTTATTGAAAAAACACTCTTTTGGGAAACAACCTGAGTAATAATATCAAAAATAGATGTTACAATTAATTATAAACTTGTGATATTCTGAATCAAACAAAAAAAGCCTTTAACAATTGATCATGCTCTTTAATTGATTAGCTAGGACATTAACAATTCCAAAGAATCATGATGACAATGTTTTCTATATCAATAAGGCTCAAATTATATTTTTGATATTTTAGGACAATATTGATCCAACTAATAATTAAACCCATTTCTTCATTTTTTCAGCTATTCAATGGAGTTTGAAAATGATGGGTTAATGACACATGTTTATGTAAGAATCTTTGCAAATAATCTTTTCCTAAGTGATTATTGCCACTAGGAATCACAAAGCACGTATGTTTGATAGAAGACCCAAGTGTTGAATTGATATTAGTGTTTCATATTAAACCAAAAGAAAAAAAAATTTCTTAAAAGAGTAAGAAGCAAACAATACTTAAGTGGAAAAAGAATCATAACTTACAATTTTATGGTTTTTGGTAAGTTATGGTCTAAAATGCTCATTAAATTTTTGCTTCTAATGTGTCATTATGTTAACACTTTTAGCTATTGGATGTGGACTTGGTTTTTTTGTAAATTTAAATTATAAATTCCAAAATTACCTTCTTTTTTTGGTCTACTTACAAGTCTTTTTTAAAAAAAAAAGCTTGACAACACTAAGAAAAGAAAAAAAGAAGTGTAATAGAAAAAACACCCTCTTGGGAAATGACCTAAGCAATGATATGAAAAATAGATGTTGCATTTAATTATAAAATTTTCATATTATAAATTAAACAAAAAAGCCTTGAACAATTGATCATGTTATTCAATTGATTAGCTAAGACATCAAGAATTCCAAACAAATGTGATGATAACGTTTTCAATATCAATAAGGTATAAATTATAATTTTTGACATTTTAAGACAATATTTGTCCAACTAATAACTAGACCCATTTTTCCATTTTTTTAGCTATTCAATAGAGTTTGAAAATGATGGTTTAATAAACATGCTTATGGGAGAATCTTGGTAAATATTATTTTCTTGATTGACTGCTTCCATTAGGAATCAAGAAGCATACATGTTCGATAGAAGACCTAAGTGTTGAAGTATTAAGTGTTGAATTGACATTAATGTCCTATATTAAACCAAAAGAAAAAATTCCTTAAAAGAGTAAGGAGTAAACAATACTTAAGTGGAGAAAGACTCATAACTTACTATTTTAAGGTTTGGGTAAGTTATGGTGCAAAATGCTCATTAAGTTATTGCTTCTCGTGGCCCATTATGTTGATGCTTTCGGACATTAGATGTGGATTTGGTTCTTTTTGTAAATTTAAATTATAAATTCCAAAATTACCTTCTTTTTTTGGTCTACTCATGAACCTTTTTTTATAAAAAAAAAGCTTGACAACACTAAGAAAAGAAAAAAAGAAGTGTAATAGAAAAAACACTCTTTTGGGAAATGACTTGTGCAATGATACAGAAAATATATGTTGCATTTAATTATAAACTTTTCATATTATAAATTAAACAAAAAAAGCCTTGAACAATTGATCATGTTGTTCAATTGATTGGCTAGGACATCAAGAATTCCAAACAAATGTGATAATAACGTTTTCAATATCAATAAGGTATAAATTATAATTTTTGACATTTTAAGACAATATTTGTCCAGCTAATAACTAGACCCATTTTTCCATATTTTTAGCTATTCAATAGAGTTTGAAATAATGGTTTAATAAAACATGCTTATGGGAGAATCTTGGTAAATATTCTTTTCCTAATTGATTGCTTCCATTAGGAATCAAGAAGCATACATGTTCGAAAGAAGACCAAAGTGTTAAAGTATTAAGTGTTGAATTGACATTAATGTCCCATATTAAACCAAAAGAAAAAAATTCCTTAAAAGAGTAAGGAGCAAAAAATACTTAAGTGGAGAAAGACTCATAACTTACTATTTTAAGGTTTGGGTAAGTTATGGAGCAAAATGCTTATTAAGTTATTGCTTCTCGTGGCCCATTATATTGATGCTTTTAGACATTAGATGTGGACTTGGTTCTTGTTGTAAATTTAAATTGTAAATGCCCAATTATTTTTTTTTGGGCTATTCTTGAATTTTTTTGAAAAAATCTTGACAACGCTAACAAAAAAAAGGGAAGTGTAATTGAAATAACACTTTCTTAGGAAATGACCAAAGCAATGATACTAAAAACAAATGTTGCAATTAATTATAAGCTTTTGATATTCTCAATCAAACAAAAAAGGCCTTGAACAATTGATCATGTTGTTCAACTAATTAGTTAGCACATCAACAATTGCAAAGAATCGTGATGATAGACGTTTTCAATATCAATAAGGCTCATATTATCATTTTTGACATTTTAAGACAATGTCAATCCAACTAATAACTAGTTGCATTTTTCCACTTTTTCAGCTATTCAATAAAGTTTGAAAATAATAGCTTAATAACACATACTTATGGGAAAATGTTGGTAAATAATCTTTTCTTGATTGATTGCTTCCATTAAGAATCAAGAAGCATGCAAGTTTCATAAAAGACCCAAGTGTTGAAGTATTAAGTGTTGAATTGATACTAATGTTCCATATTAAGACAAAAGAAAAAAAAATTTCTTAAAAGGGTAAGGAGCAAACAATATGTAAGTGGAGAAAGACTCATAATTTACTATTTTAATGTTTTGGGTAAGTTATGGTGTAAAATGCTCATTAAATTATTGCTTCTAATGGCCTACTATGTTGATGCTTTTAGACATTGAATGTGGACCTAGTTCTTGTTGTAAATTTAAATTATAAATTCCCCAATTACCCTTTTTTTTGGGCTTTTCACAAGTTTAAGAAAAAGTCTTGACAACACTAAGAAAAAAAAAGTAAGTATAATTGAAAAAATGCTCTTTTGGGAAACAACCTGAGTAATGATCCCAAAAACAAATGTTGTAATTGATTATAAATTTTTGATATTCTAAATCAAACAAAAAAGGCCTTGAACAATTGATTATGTTATTCAATTGATTAGGTAGGACATCAACAATTCTAGAGAATCATGACGATAACATTTTCGATATCAATAAGGCTCAAATTATAATTTTTGACATTTTAAGACAATATCGGTCCAACGAATTAACTAGACTTATTTTTCCATTTTTTCAGCCGTTCAACAGAGTTTGACCCTTTTTGTCCCATTTGAATTTTGGAATCCAATTGATTTGTAAGTTATGGGGCAACTAACTAGTTCAGCATTACCTTATGTGCAATTAAAGTGATCATCATCTAGTTATAATGAAGCGTCTTGTCTAATGGTAAAATCATTTAGATCCTAAGGAGTAGTTTTATACTTATAATGCATATTGTTATTTTCTCAAATGGCCCTAATGTATGTTATTCTCGTTCTGCACTTCTATCCCTTGTCAAGTGGTATCGAAATTTGGATTTACTTTACTTAAGATCATCCTAATGTTTTCCTACTTCCATCCCACATCAATTTCAATCAACATATTCATGAACTCTCTTGTCGGGTGCATTTCCCCACTAAAAGAAATGTAGAGAAGCTTAATTTAAATTTTGGTGAAAGTCAAGGTCATTTAGATCCTAAGGAGTACTTTTGTACTTATAATGCCTATTGTTGTTGTCTCAACTAGCCTTGATGCATGTTTAGAAATGTGTCTTTGATTGAACTTAGGACACAGGCTACGTGACATTCTTCCCCATGAGATAGTTAATTTCCTTTTGAGGTCTTGAGTTCAAAACCCAAGCAAGTTTAGTTTCCTGTTGGTAATATGGTAGGTAAAAGTTGATGAAAGACACAAGGAAATTATGGTAACTACTTTCTTTTGCTAACAATTATGTTGTTTTGAAAGGCTATTTAGTATTGATGCTCAATTTGCTTGTTGAAGAAATTTAAGATGAGGAAGAGAAGCAAGAATCTTGATTCGGAGACTTTGGACGCCTATGTATAATGCACCACTCTAATTTCCCTTTTCCCTTGATTCTGTTGCAACCTTAGTAGCAATTTATGCTGATTGAGCTCCCTGTTTTTGGTTCCTTTCTTTAATGCTTAATTCTATGTTCAATACAATTGCCTCATCTAGTGCATATGAGGTGTTAGATAGATTATACTAATAGTTCCTTTTAATTCTTTTAGGGAAATTTCTCTTTAAAGTTACCATTTTATATCTTTGAAAATGATGGGTTAATAACACATGCTTATGGGAGAATCTTGGTAAATAATCTTTTCCTGTGTGACTACTTCTATTAGGAATCAAGAAGCACACATGTTCAATAAAAGACCCAAGTGTTGAAGTATTAAGTGTTGAATTGATACTAATGTTCCATATTAAACTGAAAGAAAAAAAAAAGAGTAAGGAATAAAGAATTCATAAGTTGAGAAAGACTCATAACTTACTATTTGGAGATTTTGGGTAAGTTATGATGTAAAATTCTTATTAAATTATTGCTTCTAGTGGCCCATTATGTTGATGCTTTCAGATATTGGATGTTGACTTGGTTCTTGTGTTTTTGTCAAAAGATGGCAAATTTTGTGAAACTGTGTCCCATACATCAAAAGGTTTTGTAAAATTCGTGGATAGGACATTGGTTCCATATTTGTTCAAAGATTAGAGTTAAGTATTCAAATTTGAAGTTAAGGTATTGGATATGTATTCAAAGTATTCCTCAAGTAGGATACATTAAAAAAATTATTCTTTACTAATGAGAACCTTAGAAATGATGGGTGGAAGGTTTCAAAGGGTGCAAGAGGTCCATTGCACATTCTAGAAGACCCAATAACATGAGCTAAAGCCAAAAAGATGAAGGAAGTACTAAATGGGCTGATTGTGGACATTTAGGCCAACCAAGCTTCAAATCGTGTGAATTCAAGCTTGAAAGAGAGTCTAGGTACTTTTTCTGATGGCATTCAACTCAACTTATCACTCCCAATTCCTTTCTTTTTTAGGGTTTGACACCCATATTCTTCTCAAATACCCTAAGTTCGTGTTCCTTTAAATGTTGAGTCTAAGGTTTGTGTTAAGTATAATTTAGCTTTCCTAATTGTTCTTTGATACCTCATGTGCATTAGGTCCCTAAGTCACATCTTTTTGGGGTTTTTCGCATTAGTTGGTATCAAAGCCTGACTTTAAATTAGGTTAGATCAACTTATTCTTTAATTTTCTACCTTATAATTTATTTATTTTTGTTTAGTTTGTCTATTAAGTGCATTACCATTTAAATGCATTAATCTGTTTATTTACAACCCTTCTCACTTTGCTTATTTGGTTGAGATCATAACTATCAAAAAATCTGCTAATTTCAATTCTAATTATTGCCTTTAAGTATTCTAATATTGAGCCAAAAAAACAAGAAAAAAAAAAGGAACAGAAAAAAAACCATCTCTTTTCTTGTTATATCATCTAAGTTTGTCCTCTAGGTTTAACCTTTTATTTTGATTTTTGTGAGTTTAGTTCATTAAATTCATTTGCCTTGATATCCTTTTTTGTTTTTTTTTTGATTCCTTGTTTTCCAATTTGTTCAATTCTATGCCATTTATTTGATTTTGTTCAAAATCAATCCTCTTGATTTAGTTTGTTTAGTTCTTTAATGAGCTGGAAGAGGAAATTTGAGTGGTAAAAGGCAAGAGTGCAAGTTCATATTAAGAAAAAGCCATAAAAGTGTAAACACGAGGGAGTGTGACACCTTTTCTTTTAAGTGAAACACATAAGGGAGTGTTCTATGAGGTATCCTAATTATTTTGTGCAAAAGTAATACTATGACTTCCAAAGATAAAGGTGTGGCTCATAAAGGAGCTAGTGATGTGTCCTTTATGATCAAAACTATACAACAATAATTTAAGCATATCAATACTAGATTTGATGATATGAGGAAGAGGATGAAGGGGCAAGCTAATACAACAACAAAGTTGCTAAAAAGGCATAGGGAATATGAGGCTCCTAAAGCAAAAAGGCAATTAAGATGTGCTTATGACCATGGAGATGATGTAGAAGATGATGAATTTGATGATTGAACAACTGTGGTTAGAACTACCAACAATAGAAGGGATTAGAGAGGTTTTGGGAGGCAAGGCATTTGTGACTGTGATTTGGGCAATATTAAAATGATAATTCCTCTGTTCCAAGGTAAGAATGATCCTGATACATACCTAGACTAGGAGAAAAAGGTTGAATTGATTTTTGACCACCACAACTATTATGAGGAAAAAAAGATAAAGTTTGTTGTTGTTGAATTTACTAATTATGCTATTATTTGGTGGGATCAACTTGTTTTGACTAGGAGGAGGAATCGTGAGTGACTTATTGATACATGAGAGGAGATGAAGGCTATCATGAGGAGGAGGTTTGCCCTTAATCACTATTATAGGGAGTTGTACCAAAGGCTACAAGGGCTCACTTAGGGCACTAAAAGTATGAATGACTATCATAAGGAGATGAAGATTGCCATAATTAGGGCAAATGTAGAAGAGGATGGAGAGGTAACCATGGCTTGATTTCTGCAAGGGCTATAAAGACATAGCAAATGTGGTTGAATTACAACACTATGTGGAGTTAGAAGACATGGCACACATGGCAATGAAAGTTGAAAGGTAACTTAAATGAAAAGATTTCACATAGTTTAGGCAAAATTCAGGTTCTACCTCATCTTGGAAGTTGAAACAAAATAAAAAGGATGGGAAGGCTGATTACAAGTCTAAAGCCAAGCTATTCTTAGGTTTATTTATCTATGGAGTTTGTACTAGGGTTGCCACAATCAAAAAGGGGTATGGATTCTATATTTATTGTTGTTGATAAATTTTCAAAGATGACACACTCCATCTTATGCTATAAAACTGATGATGCAAGTAATATAGTTAACTTATTCTTTAAAGAAGTAATACATTTGCATGGCATGCAGCGAAACATTGTTTCAAATTGGAATATAAAATGCTTAAGCTACTTTTAGAAGACTATGTGGGGTAAATTAGGCACTAAGTTATTGTTTTTAATCATTTATCATCCACAAACTGATGGGCAAATTGAGGTAATTAATTGAACTCTTTCTACTCTTTTGTGTGTTATTATTCGAATGAATTTGAAAACATAAAAAGATTGTTTACTGCATGTCAAGTTTGTATATAATAGGAGTGTTCATTCTACTACTAGTTACTCTTCATTTGAAATTGTAGATGGTTTTAATCCATTGACTCCTTTCAATTTGGTACTTATACTTATTGATGAGTATAAATCAAACAAAGAAGGCCTTGAACAATTGATCATGTTGTTTAATTGATTTGCCAGGACATTAATAATTACAGAGAATCGAGATGATAATTTTTTTGATATCGATGAGGCTCGAATTATAATTTTTGACATTTTAAGACAATGTCGATTTAACTAATAACTAGACCCATTTTTCCATTTTTTCAGCCATTCGACAAAGTTTGAAAATGATGGGTTAATAAAATATGCTTGTGGAAGAATCTTGGCAAATAATCTTTTCTTAAGTGACTGCTTCTATTGGGAATCAAGAAGTATGCGTGATCAATAGAAGACCTAAGTGTTGATGTATTGAGTGTTGAATTGAAATTAATGCTCCATATTAAACCAAAAGAAAAAAATTCCTTAAAAGTGTAAGGACCAAATAATACATAAAAGGAGAAAGACTCATAACTTACTATTTTAAGGTTTTGGATAAGTTATGGTGTAAATTGCTCATTAAATTATTGCTTCTAGTGACCCATTATGTTAATGCTTTTAGACTTTGGATGTAGACTTGGTTCTTATTGTAAATTTAAATTATAAATGCTCTAATTACACCATTTTTTGGACTATTCATGAATTTTAAGAAAAAATTTTGTCAACACTATAAAAAAAAAAAGGAAGTGTAATTGAAAAACACCCTCTTGGGAAACAACTTGACTATTGTTATTGAAAATAGATATTCCAATTAATTATGAAATTTTGATATTCTAAATCAAATAAAAAAGGCCTTGAACAATTGATCATACTATTCAACTAATTAGTTAGGACATCAACAATTCCAAAGAATCATGATGATAATATTTTTGATATCAATGAGACTCAAATTATAATATTTGACATTTCAAGACAATATAAGTCCAACTAATAATTGGACCCAATTCTCCATTTTTTCAGCCATTTAACAGAGTTTGAAAATGATGGGTTAATAACACATGCTTGTGGGAGAATCAAGGTAAATAATCTTTTCCTACGTGATTGCTTCCAATAAAAATCAAGAAGCATGCACGTTTTATAGAAGACCCTAGTGTTGAAGTATTAAGTGTTAATTGATATTAATGCTCCATGGTAAACCAAAAGAAAAAAATTCCATAAAAGTGTAAGGAGCAAGACTTATAACTTACTATTTTAAGGTTTTGGGTAAGTTATGGTATAAAATGCTCCTTAAATTATTGCTTCTTGTGTCCCATTATGTTGATACTTTCAAACATTGGATGTGGACTTGGTTCTTGTTATAAATTTAAATTATAAATGCCTCAATTATCTTTTTTTGGGACTATTCACAAATTAAAAAAAAAAATCTTGACAACACTAACAAAAAAAATAAGCGAAGTGTAATTGAAAACATATTCTATAGGGAAATGACCTAAGCAATGATACCGAAAATAGATGTTGCAATTAATTATAACCTTTAGATATTCTAAATCAAACAAAAAAGGCCTTAAACAATTGATCATATTGTTCAACTGATTAGTTAGGACATCAACAATTGCAAAGAATCGTGATGATAATGTTTTTGATACCAACGAGGCTTAAATTATAATTTTTGGCATTTTAACATATTATTAGTCCAACCAATAACCAAACCCATTTTTCCATTTTTTTAGTAGTTGAATAGAGTTTGAAAATGATGGGTTAATAGCACATGCTTATGGGAGAATCTTGGTAAATAATCTTTTCCTGAGTGACTACTTCTATGAAGAATCAAGAAGCATCCACATTCCAAAGAAGACCCAAGTGTTGAAGTACTAAGTGTTGAATTGATATTAATGTTCCATATTAAGCCAAAAGAATGAAATTCCTTAAAAGAGTAAGAAGCAAACAATAAGTGGAGAAAGCCTTATAACTTACCATTTTTACATTTTGGGTAAGTTATGGTGTAAAATGCTCATTAAATTATTACTTCTAGTGGCCCTTTCTATTGATACTTTAAGACATTGGATGTTGACTTGGTTCTTGTTGTAAATTTAAATTATGAATGCCTTGATTATAATTTTTTTTTTGGACTATTCACAATTTAAAAAAATAATAATCTTGACAACATTAACAAAAAAAAAAAAAAGGGAAGTGTAAGTAAAAAACACTCTTTTGGGAAATGACTTGAGCAATGATACTGAAAACAAATGTTGCAATTAATTATAAGCTTTTGATATTCTAAATCAAACAAAAAAGTCTTTAAACAATTGATCATGTGGTTCAATTAATTAGCTAGGACATGAACAATTGCAAAAAATCATGATGATGACATTTTAAGACAATATTAGTCCAACTAATAGTAGGACCTATTTTACCTTTTTTAGCCATTTAACAAAGTTTGAAAATGATAGCTTAATAACATATGCTTGTGGGAGAATCTTGGTAAATAATCTTTTCCTAAGTGACTACTTCCATTAGGAATTAAGAAGCATGCATGTTTGATAAAAGACCTAAGTGTTGAAGTATTAAGTGTTGAATTGATATTAATGTTCCATATTAAACCAAAAGAAAAAAAACTCCATAAAAAAGTACGGAGCAAACAATATGTAAGTGGTGAAAGACTCTTAACTTACTATTTTAAGGTGTTGGTAAGTTATGGGTTAATAACACATGCTTTTGGGAGAATCTTGGTAAATAATCTTTTCCTGAGTTACTGCTTACATTTGAAATCAAGAAGCATGCACATTTCATAGAAGACCCAAGTGTTGAAGTATTAACTATGGAATTGATATTAATGCTCCATATTAAACCAAAAGAAAAAAAAAATCCTTAAAAGAATAAAGAGCAAAGATTACGTAAGCAGAGAAAGACTCATAACATATTATGTTAAGGTTTTGGGTAAGTTATGTTATAAAATGCTCATTAAATTATTGCTTCTAATGGCCCATTATGTTAATGCTTTTAGACATTAGATGTGGACTTGGTTCTTAATGTAAATTTAAATTTTAAATGTCCCAATTACCTTTTTTTTTTTTGAAACAATTCCCAAATTTGAAAAAAAAAAAAGGTCTTGACAATACTAATAAGACAAAAAGGAAGTAATTGAAAAGACACCCTCTTGGGGAAACAACTTGAGTAATAATACTGTCAATAGATATTGCAATTAATTATAAACTTTTGATATTCTAAATTGAACAAAAAAGACCTTAAATGCCATTAATGATGCCATTCAATAAGGCTCAAATTATAATTTTTGATATTTTGAGACAATATCGGTCCAACTAATAACTGGGCCCATTTTTCCATTTTTTCGGTAGTTTAACAGAGTTTCAAATGATGGGTTAATAACACATGTTTATGGGAGAATCTTTGTAAATAGTCTTTTCCTGAGTAACTGGTTGCATTAGGAATGAAGAAGCATGCATGTTCAATAAACGACCCATGTGTTGAAGTGTTAAGTGTTGAATTGATATTCATGTTCCATTTTTAAGCAACAAAAAAAAATCCCTTAAAAGAGTAAAGAGCAAACAATATATGGGTGGAGAAAGACTCATAACTTACTATTTTAAGCTTTTAGGTATGTTATGGTATAAAATGCTCATTAAATTACTACTTCTAGTGGCCCATCATGTTGATGCTTTAAGATATTGGATGTGGACTTGGTTCTTAGTGTAAATTTAAATTATAAATGCCCTAGTTAAGTTTTTTTTGGTGATATTAATGAATTTTTTTAAAAAAATAATCCTAACAAAAAAAAAAAAGAATGTGTAATTGAAAAAAACACTTTTTTGGGAAATGACTGGAGCAATGATGTCGAAAACAAATGTTGCAATTAATTATAAGCTTTTAATATTCTAAATCAAACAAAAAAAAGCCTTGAACAATTGATCATGTCATTCAATTGATTAGCTAGGACATCAATAATTTCAATAAATCTTGAAGGTAATGTTGTTGACATAAATGAGGTTGGAATTATAATTTTTAACATTTTAAGACAATATCAGTTGAACTAATTACCGTACCCATATTTCCATTTTTTCAGCCATTTAATAGAGTTTGAAAATGATAGGTTAAGAATACATGCTTATGGGGGAATCTTGGTTAATAATCTTTTCTTGAGTAACTGCATCCATGAGGAATCAAGAAGCATGCACATTCCATGGAAGACCCATATGTTGAAGTAATATGGGTTGAATTGATATTAATGTTCCATATTAAACCAAAAGAAAAAAATTCCTTAAAAGAATAAGGAGCAAAGAATATGTAAGTAGAGAAAGACTCATAACTTACTATTTTAAGGTTTTGGATAACTTATTATTAAATTATTGCTTTTAATGGCCTATTATGTTGATGCATTAAGACATTAGATGTGGACTTGGTTTGTGTTGTAAATTTAAATTATAAATGTCCTAATTGAGTTTTCTTTTGGACTATTCATGAATTTAAAAAAAAAAAAAAACCCTTGATAACACTAACAAAAGAAAAGGGAAGTATAATTGAAAAAACACTTTAATGGGAAATGACCTAAGCAATAATACCAAAAATAGATGTTGGAATTAATTTTAAGCTTTTGATATTCTAAATCAAATAAAAAAGACCTTGAACAATTGATCATCTCATTTAATTGATTTGCTAGGACATTAATGATTGTAAAGAATTGTGATGATAATGTTTTCTATATCAATGAGGCTAAAATTATAAGTTTTGACATTTTAAAACAATATTGTTCCAACTTATAACAAGACCCATTTTACCATTTTTTCAATAGTTCAAATGAGTTTGAAAATGATGGATTAATAACACATGCCTATAGGGGAATCTTGGTAAATAATCTTTTCATGAGTGGCTGCTTCCATGAGGAATTAAGAAGCATGCATGCTCTACAGAAGACTTAAGTGTTGAAGTAATATGTGTTGAATTTATATTAATGTTCCACATTAAACCAAAAGAAAACAATTCCTTACAAGAATAAGGAGCAAAGAATATGTAAGTGGAGAAAGACTCATAACCTACTATTTTAAGGTTTTGGCTAACTTATGGTGTAAAATGCTTATTAAACTATTGCTTTTAGTGGCCCACTATGTTGATTCTTTATGACATTGGATATAGAGTTAGTTCTTCTTGTAAACTTAAATTATAAATGCCCTAATTAAGTTCTTTTATGGACTATTCACGAATTAAAAAAAAATAATCTTGACACCACTAACAAAAATAAAAAAGGAAGTGTAATTGACAAAATAGTCCTTTGGGAAACAACCTAAGTAATGATACTAAAAATAAATGTTGTAATCAATTATAAACATTTTGTTTTATAAATCATATAAAAAAAGGCCTTAAATAATTGGTCATGTTGTTCAATTGATTAGTTAGGACATTAACAATTGCAAAGAATTGTGATGATAATGTCTTTGATATCAATGATGCTAAAATTATAATTTTTGACATTTTAAGATAATATTTGTCCAATTAATAACTGAACCCATTTTTCCATTTTTTTCAGCCCTTTAACAAAGTTTGAAAATGATAGATTAATAGCACATGCTTATGGGAGAATCTTGGTAAATAATATTTTCTTGAGTGATTACTTCCATTAGGAATCAACAAGCATGCACTTTCTATAGAAGACCCAAGTGTTGAAGTATTAAGTGTTGAATTGATATTAATATTCCATATTAAACCAAAAGAATAAAATTCCATAAAAGAGTAAAGAGCAAACAATTTGTTAGAGGAGAAAGACTCATAACTTACTATTTTATGATTTTGGATAAGTTATGGTGTAAAATACTTCTTAAATAATTGCTTTTAGTGGCCCATTATGTTGATGCTTTTAGACATTAGACATGGACTTGGCTCTTGTTGTAAATTTAAATTATAAATGCTCCTATTACCTTATTTTTGGACTATTCACACATTTAAAAATTAAAATCATGACAACATGAACAAAAAAAGAAAAGGAAGTGCAATTGAAAAAATACTCTTTTGAAAATAACCTGAGTAATCATACCAAAAATAGATGTTGCAATTAATTATAAACTTTTGAAATTATAAATCAACAATTCCAATGAATTGTGATGATTCAATATCAATAAGGCTCAAATTATAATTTTTGAATTTTTAAGACAATATCAATCCAACTAATAACTGGACCTAACTTTCCATTTTTCAGCCATTCAACAGAGTTTGAAAATGATGGGTTAATAACACATGTTTATAGGAGAATCTTGGTAAATAATCTTTTCCTAAGTGGTTGCTTCCATTAGGAATAGAAAAGCTTGCATGTTCAATAGAAGACCTAAGTGTTGAAGTATTAAGTGTTGAATTGATATTAATGCTCCTTATTAAACCAAAAGAAAAAAATTGCTTAAAAAATTAAGGAGCAAAGAATGCATAAGTGGAGAAAGTCTCATAACTTACAATTTTAAGGTTTTAGGGAAGTTATGGTATAAAATGCTCATTAAATTATTGCTTTTAGTGGCTCATTTTATTGATGCTTTGAACCATTGGATGTGGACTTGGTTTTTATTGTAAATTTAAATTATAAATGCCCCAATTTCCTTTTTTTTTTTGAACTATTTACGAATTAAATTTTGCTTCTAGTGGCCCATTATGTTGATTCTTTCAAACATCGGATGTGGACTTAGTTCTTGTTGTTAATTTAAATTATAAATGCCTCACTTTCCATTTTTTTTGACTATTCACGAATTAAAAAAAAAATCTTAATAATTCTAAAAAAAAAGGGAAGTGTAATCGAAATGGCATCCACTTGGTAAATGACCAAAGTAATGATACGAAAAATAAATGTTGTAATTATTTATAAACTTTTGATATTAATCAAACAAAGAAGGCCTTGAACAATTGATCATGCTGTTCAAATAATTAGCTAGGACACCAACAACTCCAAAGAATCACGAAGATAGCATTTTCGATATCAATGAGGCTCAAACTATAATTTTTGACTCCTTAAGACAATATCTGTCTAACTAATAATTGAACCCATTTTTCCATTTTTTAACTGTTCAATAGAGTTTGAAAATGATGGTTTAATAACACATGCTTATGGGAGAATCTTGGTAAATAATCTTTTCTTGAGTGATTGCTTCCATTAGGAATCAAGAGGCATGCATGTTCAAAAGAAAACCCAAGTGTTGGAGTATTAAGTGTTGAAATGATATTAATGTTCCATATAAAACCAAAAGAAAAAAATTTCATAAAATAGTAAGGAGCAAACAATATGTAAGTAGAGAAGGACTCATAAAACACTATTTTAAGTTTTTGGGTAAGTTGGGGTGTAAAATGCTCATTAAATTATTGCTTTTAATGGCCCATTATGGTAATACTTTCAAACATTGGATATGGACTAAGCTCTTGTTGTAGATTCAAATTATAAATGCCCCAATTACCTTTTTATTTTGGACTATTCATGCATTTAAAAAAAATAATCTTGACAAAACTAACCAAAAAAAAAATCGTAATTGAAAAAACACTCTTATGGGAAACAACTTGAGCAATGAAACAAAAAATAGATGTTGCAATTAATTATATACTTTTGATATTATAAATCAAACAAAAAAGGCCTTGAACAATTGATCATGCCCTTCAACTGATTAGATATGACATCAATAATTTCAATGATTCATGATAATAATGTTTTCAATATCAATAAGGCTTAAATTAAAATTTTTGACATTTTAAGACAATATTGGTCAAACTAATAACCAGATCCATTTTTCCATTTTCTTAGCCATTCAATAGAGTTTGAAAATGATGGGTTGATAACACATGCTTATAGGAAAATCTTGGTAAATAATCTTTTCCTAAGTGACTCCTTCCATTAGGAATCAAGAAGCATAGACGTTCCATAAAAGACGCAATGTTGAAGTATTAAGTGTTAAATTGATACTAATGTTTCATAATAAACCAAAAGAAAAAAATTCCTTAAAAGAGTAAGAGCAAACAATATGTGAGTGAAGAAAGTCTCATAACTTTCTATTTGAAGGTTTTAAGTAAGTCATGGTGTAAAATCCTTGGTAAATTATTGCTTATGGTGGCCTATTACGTTGAAGCTTTCAAACATTGGATGTGAACTTGGTTCTTTTGGTAAATTAAAATTATAAATGCCCCAATTACCTTTTTTTTTGGGCTATTCACAAATTGAAAAAAAAATCTTGGCAATACTAATAGAAAAAAAAGGGGAAGTGTAATTTAAAAAATGTTATCTTAGGAAACAACCTAGGTAATGATACCGAAAATAGATGTTGTAATTAATTATAAAATTTTGATATTCTAAATCAAACAAAAAAGCCTCGAACAATTAATCATATTGTTCAACTTATTAGCTAAGACATCAATAATTCCAAAGAATAATGATGATGTTGTTTTTGATATCAATAAGGCTTAAATTATAATTTTTCATATTTTAAGACAATATCGGTCTAACTAATAATCGGCCCCATTTTTCCATTTCTTTAGCCATTCAATAGAGTTTGAAAATGATGGTTAATAACGCATGCTAAACAACACATGCTTATGGGAGAATCTTGATAAATAATCTTTTCCTAAGTGACTCCTTACATTAGGAATTAAGAAGCATGCATGTTCCATAAAAGACCAAGTGTTGAAGTATTAAGTGTTGAATGGATATTAATGTTCTATATTAATCCAAAAGAAAAAAAATTCCTTAAAATAGTAAGGAGCAAACCATACGTAAGTGGAGAAAGACTCATAACTTACTTTTTTAAGGTTTTCAATAAGTTATGGTGCAAAATGCTCATTAAATTCTTGCTTTTAGTAGCCCAATATGTTGATGCTTTTAGACATTGGATGTGGACTTGGTTGTTGCTGTAAATTTAAATTATAAATTCCCCAAATACCTTTTTCTGGACTATTCATGAATTTAAAAAAAAAATCTTCACAATGCTAACAAAAAAGAAGCGAAGTGTATTTGAAAAAGCACTCTTTTGGGAAACAACCTAAGCAATGATATGAAAAACAAATGTTGCAATTAATTATAAGCTTTTGATAATCTTAATCAAACAAAAAAGGCCTTGAATAATTGATCATTCCATTCAAATGACTAGTTAAGACATCAACAATTCTAAAGAATCATGATGATAAGGTTTTCGATATTAATAAGATTATAAGTATAATTTTTGTCTTTTTAAGACAATATCGGTCCAACAAATAACTAGACTCATTTTTCCATTTTTTCAACCATTCAACAAAGTTTGAAAATGATGGGTTAATAACACATGCTTATGGGAGAATCTTGGTTAAAAACCATTTCCTGAGTGACTATTTCCATTAGGAATCAAGAGGCACGTATGTTCAATAGAAAACAAAAGTGTTGAATTGATATTAATGTTCCATATTAAAGCAAAAGAAAAAAATTCCTTAAAATAGTAAGGGGCAAACAATACATAATTGGAGAAGCACTCATAAAATACTACTTTAAGGTTTTGAGTAAGTTAAGGTATAAAATGCTTATTAAATTATTGCTTCTAACAGCTTAATATTTTGATTATTTTAAACATTGGATGTGGACTTGGTTCTTGTTAAAAATTCAAACTATAAATGTGCTAATTACCTTTTTCTTGGACTATCCTAGCATTTAAAAGAAAATAATCTTGACAATACTAACAAAAAAAAAAAAAAGAAGTGTAATTGAGAAAACACTCTCTTGGGAAACGACTAGATCAATGATATGGAAAATGGATGTTGCAATTAGCTATAAACTTTTGATATTATAAATCAAACAAAAAAGGCCTTGAACAATTGATCATGCCATTCAAATGACTAGCTAGGACATTAACAATTCTAAAGAATCATGATGATAAGGTTTTCGATATTAATAAGGCTGTAAGTATAATTTTTGTCTTTTCAAGACAATATCGGTCCAACAAATAATGGAACCTATTTTTCCATTTTTTCAACCATTCAACAAAGTTTGAAAAGGATGGGTTAATAACACATGCTTATTGGAGAATCTTGGTAAATAACCTTTTCTTGAGTGACTGTTTCCATTAGGAATCAAGAGGCACACATGTTCGATAGAAAATGAAATGTTGAAGTATTAGGTGTTGAATTGATATTAATGTTCCATATTAAAGCAAAAGAAAAAAATTCCTTGAAATAGTAAGTGATATGAATTCTGTTTATATGTAAATGGAACCCAACACCAATGTTGGTATAGGATCGTTCTAACACGGGTTAAGGGATTTGGAGTTCTGACTCAATGATTATAAACAACCAAGAATCAGAACTATAAGATTCAGACGCCACTCCTAACAACAATAACGTTGAAGAAGATAAGTCTAGTGAACCAACACACTCAAGTATGAAAATTCAGAATTAGTTCTCAAAGAACTAGAGAAAATAGCTCATACACTCATGAAAACGGGTCTACCTCCTCCAGTTACCCTTGTTGCCCTTTTTATATGCTAACCCCCAAAAACCCTAACTAATAAGCCGGGCTTAATAAAGAAATTTGTACAACCTATTAAATAAGCTAGGCTTAATAAGGAAATTCGTCCAACCCACTAAATAATAATAAAAACTCATGAAAATAACCCATTTAAAGGCCCAATCTTGGGCTCTTAAATCCAACTTCCTTCCCAAGGCCATGGTTCGCAAATTCCTCCATAGATGACACATTCGCAAGCCTTAGTGGAGACTCCATCCTCCTTAACTCGTACTTGGTAAATTCTTAATAGTAAATGTCGCACAACAAATTATTGAGAGCTTCCTTTATTTTCTTTGACCTTACCCTTGTTGTTGGTCCTCCAAGGTTTTGCAAAGTATCAACTCCCTTGTTGATTTGAGTTGGTACAATATGGTTTCCATCATTCCTGCTCTCCTCAAAATGATTTGTCCTCAAATTAGCACCTACATCATCAAAGAGAAAAGGAGAAAGGTTAGAAACATTAAATGTTGCACTCACATTATACTCACCTGGCAAGTCAAATTTATATGCATTATTGTTGACTCTTGCCACCTCTTGAAAAGGACCATCTCCTCTTGGTTACAACTTTGATTTCCTTTTCTTAGGAAATCTATCCTTCCACAAATGTATCCAAACCCAATCACCAAGTTTAAAAGTGATATGCCTGCAACCTTTGTTGGCTTGTGTTTCATATTGTTTGGTCTTTCTCTCAATGTTAAGCCTAGCTTTCTCATGAAGTTGCCTAACCACTTCCGCCTTCTTTTTCCTATCTAAATTAACCCTGTCCTATATAGGCAATGGTACTAAATTCAAAGGTGAGAATGGATTAAAACCATATACAAGCTTGAAAGGAGAATAACTTGTAGCACTATGAACAACACGATTATAGGCAAACTCCACAAAAGGCAAACATTCTTCCTAAGTTTTAGAGTTCTTACCAATAATGGCACACAACAATGTACTAAGAGTTTGATTTACTACCTCAGTTTGTCCATCGGTTTATGGATGGCAAGTTGTAGAAAATAACAACTTTGTTCCAAGCTTACCCCACGATGTTTTCCAAAAATGGCTCAAAAATTTTGCATCACAGTTTGACACAATACTCTTCGAAACTCCATGTAGGCGAACAATCTTTCTAAAAAATAAGTCTGTAATGTGTGTGACATCATTCATTTTGGTGCAAGCAATGAAATGCACCATCTTTGAGAACCTGTCAACTATAACAAGAATACAATCTTGGCCCTTCTTGGATCTAGGTAACCCAAGAATAAAATCCATAGAAATGTTGGTCTAAGTTTTACAGGGAATTTCTAAGGGCATATACTTACCATGGGGCAAAACTCTAGACTTAGCTTGTCTACAGGTAATACACTTGGCATAGGCCCTTTCAACATCTCTTTTCATATGTGGTCAGAAAAAATGTTCATTGGAAACATCAAAAGTCTTTTGAATGCCAAAGTGTCCCATTAAACCACCCCTATGAGCTTCTTTCACAAGTAATGCTCTCAGAGACCCTTGTGGAATACAAAACTTATTTACTCTAAACAAATTCCCCTCATGTCTATAGAACTTACCAAAAGCAGTTTTCTCACATACAGCATATACGTTACTAAAGTTAGCATAATTAGCATACAATTCAATAATGTGCCCAAACCCCAACAACTTAACACTCAAAGTGCTAATCAGTGTGTACTTAGGTGACAATGCATTAGCAATAACATTTTCCTTACCTGATTTGTATTGAATTACATAAGGAAAAGTTTCGATAAATTCAACCCATTTTGCATGTCTCCTATTGAACTTACCTTGCCCCTTCAAGTATTTTAAAGACTCATGATTAATGTGAATTATAAACTCCTTAGGCCAAAGGTAATGCTACCACGTTTTTAAAGTCCTAATAAGTGCATACATTTTTTTATTATAAGTTGGATAATTTAATGTTGCCCCACTCAACTTCTCACTAAAGAATGCAATAGGTCGTTTCTCTTGCATGAGAACTCCCCTAATCCCAATGCCCGATGCATCACATTCAATTTCAAAGATCTTAGAAAAATCAGGCAAAGCAAGAAGTGGTGCATTACATAACTTAGACTTTAGTAAATCAAAGGCATCTTGTTGTTCCTTACTCCACTTGAAACCTACACTCTTTTTGACCGCCTTAATCAATGGTACAACTATGGTACTAAAATCCTTAATGAACCTCTTATAAAAGCTAGCCAAACCATAGAAACTCCTCACATCACTCACACTCTTAGGTGTAGGCCATTCTTGAATTGCCTTAATCTTCTCTTTATCAACCTTTATGCCATGAGCAGACACAACATAATCCAAAAAAATGGCGTGATCCTTGCAAAAGTCACATTTCTTTAAATTGGCATACAATTTCGCTTTCCTCAAAACATCAAGCATACAATGCAAATGTTCAACATGCTCTTCCAAATTCCTACTGTATACTAATATGTCATCAAAATAAGCCACAACAAACTTTCCTAAGAAAGGCCTCAAAATATGATTCATTAATTTCATAAAAGTACTGGGTGCATTAGTCAAACCAAACGGCATAACTAACCATTCATACAAACCATGCTTGGTTTTGAATGCAGTTTTCCATTCATCTCCTTCCCCCATCCTAATTTGATGATATCCACTCTTAAGGTCAATTTTAGAGAAGTAACATGCACCATGTAATTCATCTAGCATATTATCAAGCTTGGGTATAGGATGTCGATACTTAACTGTTATTTTGTTGATAGCTCTACAATCGACACACATCTTCTAAGATCCATCATTCTTTGGCACAGGCAACACTGGTACTGCACATGGACTCATGCTCTCCTTTACATGTCCTTTCTTCATCAACTTATCAACTTGCCTCTGAAGCTCCTTTGTCTCCTCGGGATTACTTCTACATGCTGGCTTATTGGGAATGGGAGCTCCAAGAATAAGATCAATGTGATGTTCAATCCCTCTCCTTGGAACCTTGTGTAGGCTTTATAACTTGTTATATAAATCCCTATAATAAGAGCTGGGAACAAATCTCCTTCTTATCATAGTTTTCAACTCATTTCAAGTTTCTATGGTTCTCTCAAAATTCCTTCTCCTAGTGGTAACTTACTGGTCCCACCATACTACAGCATAATCAATGAACTCTACCACAGCTAACTTCACCTTCTTCTCCTCAGAGAAGTTGTGACACTTATATATTAATTCTACCCTTTGTTCCTAATCCAAATAGATATCAGGGTCAGCTTTCCCTTGGAAAGAAGGTATTTTTATTTTAATACTACTAAGATTTTTGTCTACTCCTTCCTCCCCTCTATTTTTATTATCCCAACCTCCATTGTACCTATCATAAATATTTTCATTGCCTTTTGCTCCTCTACCATTCCTATTACCATGTCCTCCTCTAAAACCACCTCTGAAGTTTCTACTAGCATTACCACCATCATAATAATAATAATCACCATCTTTACCAAAGTCATGTTCAAATTGCTCCTTCATGACCCTCCTAGTTGGCCTCTTAGGATCCCTTCTATTTGATCCATCCTGTCTCAAACTTCCCAAAGTGCTTGGTCAATCCTATCAAACTTCTATTCTAAGGATTTCATAAGCAATTTGAAATCTGGAACAACTACTTCCTCTTCTCTATATGGGAAACTGCCTTCTTTAGCATTAGACATCGTACATGCAAAATTGTTAGTAAATAAAGAATATGCCTTACAAAACTCACTCCCTTGCGTGTTTGCTCTCCATTCAACTACAGTAGTCCTTAACTCTTGTGTTTCGCACAATAAATTGCAAAACTCTAAGAGCTCTTTCAGTAGTCCCAAGCAAACTAAATTTAGAACAAACAAAACTTGAATATATCAATCCTAGACCTACCTCTTCAAAGAAGTGACACGACCAAGAAGATGGACAATAAAGCAAATAGAATGATAAGAAATTCAATGATAGGAGTAGCGCAATTAAACAACAATCAATTATTGAATATAATTGAGTAAATGACCAATTGAGCAATGAACCCAATTTTTTTTTTTCGGTTAACTAATGGGTATTTCTGTGGAAGAAACAAATATTAGAAAAGAACCCCACGAAATACACGATTTTGTTTCTGTTTATTTTTTTTGTTTTTTTGTGTTTTTCTTTCTTTTTGATTATTCAACCAACAACAAAGAAAACACAAAAGATATGATAACAATAATATAACTAACCTAAGTTAGAGCTAAGGCTCTAATACCAAATGATACGAACTCCGTTTATATGTAAATGGAACCCAACACCAATGCTAGTATAGGATCATTCTAACACAAGTTAAGGGATTTGGAGTTCTAACCCAATGATTATAAACAACTAAGAACCAGAACTATAAGATTCAGATGCCACTCCTAACAACAATAATGTTGAAGAAGATAAGTCTAGTGAACCAACACACCCAAGTATGAAAGTTTAGAGTTAGTTCTCAAAGAACCAGAAAAAATAGTTCATACACTCATGAAAATGGGTTTGCCTCCTCCAGCCACCCTTTTTGCCCTTTTTATATGCTAATCCCCAGAAACCTTAACTAATAAGCTGGGCTTAATAAAGAAATTTGTACAACCCACTAAATAAGCTGGGCTTAATATGGAAATTCGTCCAACCCACTAAATTATAATAAAAACCCATGGAAATAACCCACTTAAAGGCCTAATTATGGGCTTTCAAATCCAACTTCTTTCCCAAGGCCATGGTTCGCAAATTCCTCCATAGATGACACATTCGCAAGCCCTGGTGAAGATTTTATCTTCCTTAACTCGTACTTGGCAACTTCCTGATAGTAAATGTTGCACAACAAGTTGTTGAGAGCTTCCTTTATTTTCTTTGACCTTGCCCTTGTCATTAGTCCTCCAAGGTTTTACAAAGTATCAACTCCCTTGTTGATTTAAGTTGGTACAATATGGTTTCCATCAGTAAGGGGCAAACAATACATAATAGTGAAGCACTCATAAAATACTACTTTAAGGTTTTGAGTAAGTTAAGGCGTAAAATGCTCATTAAATTATTTTTAGTGGCCCAATATTTTGATGATTTCAAACATTGGATATGGACTTGGTTCTTGTTAAAAATTCGAATTATAAATGCCAAAATTACCATTTTCTTGGACTATTCTAGCATTTAAAAAGAAAATAATCTTGACAATACTAACAAAAAAAAAAAGAAGTGTAATTAAGAAAACACTCTTTTGGGAAATGACTAGAGCAATGATATGGAAAATAGATGTTGCAATTAATTATAAACTTTTGATATTATAAATCAAACAAAAAAGGCCTTGAACAATTGATCATGCCATTCAAATGACTAGCTAGGACATCAACAATTCTAAAGATTCATGATGAAAAGGTTTTGGATATTAATAAGGCTGTAAGTATAATTTTTGTCTTTTTAAGACAATATTAGTCCAACAAATAATTGGACCCATTTTTCCATTTTTTTCAACCATTCAACAAAGTTTGAAAATGATGGGTTAATAACATATGCTTATAGGAGAATCTTGGTAAATAACCTTTTCTTGAGTGACTATTTCCGTTAGAAATCAAGAGGCACGCATGTTCAATAGAAAATGCAAGTGTTAAAGTATTAGGTGTTGAATTGATATTAATGTTCCACATTAAAGCAAAAGAAACAAATTCCTTAAAATAGTAAGGGGAAAACAATACATAACTAGTGAAGCACACATAAAATACTACTTTGAGGTTTTGAGTAAGTCAAGGTGTAAAATGCTCATTAAATTATTGCTTCTAGTGGCCCAATATTTTGATGATTTCAAACATTGGATGTGGACTTGGTTCTTGTTAAAAATTCAAACTATAAATACCCTAATTACCATTTTCTTGGACTATTCTAGCATTTAAAAAGAAAATAATCTTGACAATACTAACAAAAAAAAAGAAGTGTAATTAAGAAAACACTCTCTTGGGAAATGACTAGAGTAATGATATGGAAAATGGATGTTCCAATTAATTATAAACTTTTATATTATAAATCAAACAAAAAAGGCCTTGAACAATTGATCATGCCATTCAACTAATTAGTTAGGATATCAACAATTCCAAAGAATTTTGATGATGATGTTTTCAATATCAAAAAGGCTTAAATTATAATTTTTCACATTTTCAGACAATACCGGTCCAACTATTAATCAAACCCATTTTTCCATTTTTTGTGTTGTTCAACAAAGTTTGAAAATTATGGGTTAATAACACATGCTTATGGGAAAATCTTGGTAAATAATCTTTCCATGAGTGACTCCTTCCATTAGGAATCATAAAGCATGCACATTCCAAAAAAGACCTAAGTGTTGAAGTATTAAGTGTTGAATTGGTATTAATGTTCCATATTAATCCATAAGAACAAAATTCCTTAAAATAGCAAGGAGCTAATAATACATAAGTGGAGAAAGATTCATAACTTAATATTTTAAGGTTTTGGGTAATTTATGCTTTTAATGGCCCAATATGTTGATGCTTTTAGACTTTAGATGTGGACTTGGTTGTTGTTGTAAATTTAAATTATAAATTCACCAAATACCTTTTTTTTCAGACTATTCACAAATTTAAAAAAAAAAATCTTGACAATGTTAACAAAAAAAGAAAAAAAGAAGCGAAGTGTATTTGAAAAAACACTATCTTGGGAAACAACTTGAGCAACGATATCAACAACAAATGTTGCAACTAAATATAAAGTTTTGATATTCTAAATCAAACAAAAAAGGCCTTGAACAATTGATCATGTTGTTCAAATGATTAGTTAGGACATCAATAATTCCAAAGAATCATGATTATAACATTTTTGATATCAATAAGGCTTAAAGTATAATTTGACTTTTAAGACAATATTAGTCCAACTACCCATTTTTCCATTTTCACAACCGTTGAACAGAGTTTGAAAATGATAGGTTAATAACACATGCTTATGGGAGAATCTTGATAAATAACCTTCTCCTGAGTGACTGCTTTTATTGGGAATCAAGAGGCGTGCATGTTCAATAGAAAACCTAAGTGTTGAATTGATATTAATGTTCCATATTAAAACAAAAGAAAAACATTCCTTAAAATAGTAATGTGTAAACAATACGTAAGTGGAGAAACACTCATAATATATTATTTTATGGTTTTGAGTAAGTTCTGGTGTAAAATGCTTATTAAATTATTGTTTCTAATGACCCATTATGTTGATGCTTTCAAACATTGGATGCGAACTTTGTTCTTGCTATAAATTCAAATTATTATTGCCTTAATTACCTTTTTTTTGAACTATTCATGCATTTAAAAGAAATAATCCTAACAACACTTAAAAAAAAAGAAAGTGAAATTGAAAAAACACTTTCTTAAAAAAAAAAAGAGCAATGATATAGAAAATAGATTTTGCAATTAATTATAAACTTTTGATATTATAAGTCAAACAAAAAAGGCATTGAACAATTGATGATGCCCTTCAACTGATTTGCTAGGTCATCAACAATTCCAAAGAATCATGATGATAACGTTTTCAATATTAATAAGGCTCCAATTATAATTTTTGACATTTTTAGACAATATCGCTCCAACTAATAATTGGACCCATTTTTTCATTTTTTCACCCATTCAATAGAGTTTGAAAGTAATAGGTTAATAACACATGCTTATGGGAGAATCTTGGTAAATATTCTTTTCCTTAGTGATTGCTTCCATTAAGAATGAAGAAGCATGCACATTTAATAAAAGACCTAAATGTTGAAGTATTAAGTGTTGAATCAATATTAATGTTACATATTAAACCAAAAGAAAAAAATTCCTTAAAAGAGTAAGGAGCAAACAATACATAAGTGGAGAAAGACTCATAACATATTATTTTAAGGTTTTGGGTAAGTTATGGTGTAAAATGCTCATTAAGTTATTGCTTTTATTGGCCTATTATGTTAATGCTTCTAGACATTGGATGCGAACTTGGTTCTTGTTGTAAATTTAAATTATAAATGCCCCAATTACCTTTTTTTTGGACTATTCATGAATTAAAAAAAAATCTTGACAAAACTAATAGAAAAAAAGGGGGAAGTGTAATTAAAAAAACATTCTCTTGGGAAACAACTTGAGCAATGATACTAAAAATAGATGTTGCAATTAATTACAAACATTTGATATTCTAAATCAAGTAAAAAATGCCTTGGATAATTGATCATGTCATTCAACTGATTAGCTAGGCCATCATAAGCATATGATGATAATGTTTTCAATATCAATATGGCTTAAATTATAATTTTTGATATTTTAAGACAATATTAGTCCAAGTAAAATCTAGAACAATTTTTCCATTTTTTCACCCGTTCAATAGAATTTGAAAGTAATAGGTTAGTAACATATGCTTATGGGAGAATCTTGGTAAATAATCTCTTCCTTAGTGATTGCTTCCTTTAGGAACCATGAAACATGCACGAACAATAGAAGACCCAAGTGTTGAATTGATATTGTTGTTCCATATTAAACCAAAAGAAAAAAATTCCTTAAAAGAGTAAGGACCAAAAATTATGTAAATGGAGAAAGACTCATAACATATTATTTTAAAGTGTTGGGTAAGTTATGGTGTAAAATGCATATTAAATTATTGCTTCTATTGGCCCATTATGTTGACGCTTTTAAACATTGGATGTGGATTTTAATTCTTAATGCAAATTTAAATTATAAATGCGCCAATTACCTTTTTCTTTAGACTATTCACGAATTAAAAAAAAAATCTTGACAAAACTAATAGAGAAAACAAAAATGGAAGTGTAATTGAGAAAACGCTCTCTTAGGAAACAACCTGAGTAATGATACCAAAAAATAGATGTTGCAATTAATTACAAACTTTTGATATTCTAAATCAAACAAAAAATGCCATGAATAATTGATCATGTCGTTTAATTGATTAGCTAGGCCATCAATAATTTCAAGGAAACATGGTGATAATGCTTTTAATATCAATAAGGCTTAAATTATAGTTTTTGACATTTTAAGACATTATTGGTCCAATTAATAACTGGACGAATTTTTCCATATTTTCACCTATTTAATAGAGTTTGAAAGTAATAAATTAATAATACATGCTTATGGGAGAATCTTGGTAAATAATCTTTCCCTTAGTGATTACTTCCATTAGGAATCAAGAAGCATGCATGTTCAAAAGAAGACCCAAGTTTTGAAGTACTAAGTGTTGAATTGATATTAATGTTCCATATTAAACCAAAAGAAAAAAAATTCCTTAAAAGAGTAAGGAGCAAATAATACATAAGTGGAGAAAGACTCATAACATACTATTTTAAGGTTTTGGGTAAGTTATGGTGTAAAATGCACAACAAATTATTGCTTCTATTGGCCCATTATGTTAATGTTTTCAGATATTAGATGTGAACTTGGTTTTTGTTGTAAATTTAAATTATAAATGCCCTAATTACCTTTTTTCTTTTTGACTATTGTCAAATTTAAAAAAAAAATCTTGACAACACTAATAAAAAAAAAGGAAGTTCAATTAAAAAGAAACTCTTTTGAGAAACAACTTAAGCATTAATACTAAAATTAGATGATGCAACTAATTATAAAATTTTGATATTCTAAATCAAATAAAAAAGGCCTCAAACAATTGATCATGATGTTCAACTCATTAGTTAGGACATCAACAATTCCAAATAATCATGATGATAATGTTTTCAATATCAATATGGCTTAAATTATAATTTTTGACATTTTAAGATAATATTGGTTCAATTAATAACCATGCCCATTTTTCCATTTTTTTGAGCCCTTCGATAAAGTGGGAGAATCTTGGTAAATAATCTTTTCTTGAGTGATTGCTTCCATCAGGAATCAAGACATATGCACATTTAATAGAACATCTAAATGTTGAAATATTAAGTGTTGAATTGATATTAATGTTTCATAGTAAACCTAAAGAAAATATTTCTTAAAATAGTAAGGAGTAAACAATATGTAAATGGAGAAAGACTCATAACATACTATTTTAAGGTGTTGGGTAAGTTATGGTGTAAAATGCATATTAAATTATTGCTTTTATTGGCCCATTATGTTGATGCTTTTCAACATTAGATATGGATTTTGATTCTTATTGCAAATTTAAATTATAGATGCACAAATTACTTTTTTTATTTGGACCATTCACTAATAAAAAAAAATCTTGACAACACAAAAAAAAAAAAAAAAGGAAGTGTAATTGAAAAAACACTCTCTTACAAAATAGCCTGAGCGATGATACTAAAAACAGATATTGCAATTAATTATAAACTTTTGATATTTTAAATCAATTAAAAAAGGCCTCGAACAATTGATCACGTCATTCAACTAATGAGCTAGTACATCAACAATTCCAAAGTATTATGATGATAACATTTTTTATATCAATAAGGCTTAAATTATATTTTTTGACATTTTAAGAAAATATCAATCCAACTAATAACTAGACCCATTTTTCCATTTTTTTAGCCCTTTAACAGAGTTTGAAAATGTTGGGTTAATAATACATGCTTATGAGAAAGTGATTTGTTCCATTAAGAATCAAGGACCATGTATGTTCAATAGAAGACCTAAGTGTTGAAGTATTAAGTGTTGAATTAACATTAATGTTCCTTATTAAACCCAAAAAAAAAAAATTCTTTGAAAGAGTAAAGAGCAAACAATATGTAAGTGGAGAAAGACTTATAAGATACTCTTTTAAGGTTTTGGGTAAGTTATGGCGCAAAATGCATATTAAATTAATGCTTCTATTGGCCAATTATATGGATGCTTTTAGACATTAGATGTAGACTTAGTTCTTGTTGTAAATTTAAATTATAAATGCCCCAATTACCCTTTTTTTTTGGACTATTGTCAAATTTTAAGAAAAAAAATCTTAACAACACTAGCAAAAGAAAAAAGAAAGTGTAATTGGAAAAACACTTTCTTGGGAAACAACTTAAGCAATGACACTGAAATTAGATGATGCAATAAATTATAAACTTTTGATATTCTAAATGAAACAAAAAAGACCTTGAAGAATTGATCATGACGTTCAACTAATTAGCTAGAACATCAACATTGTCAAATAATTGTGAGGATAATGTTTTCCATATCAATAAGGCTCAAATTATAATGTTTGATATTTGAAGACAATATTGGTCCAGCTAATAACCCGACCCAATTTTCCATTCTTTGAGCCCTTTGATAGAGGTTGAAAATGATGGGTTAATAATTCACGCTTATGGGAGAATCTTGGTAAATAATCTTTTTCTGAGTGATTGCTTCCATTAGGAATCAAGAAGCATGAACATTCAATAGAAAACCTAAGTGTTAAAGTATTAAGTGTTGAATTGATATTAATGATCCATATTAAACCAAAAGAAAAAAATTCATCAAAAGCTTAAGGAACAGACAATAAGAAAGTGGAGAAAGACTTATAACTTAATATTTTAGGATTTTGGGTAAGTTATGGTGTAAAATCCTTAATAAATTATTGCTTTTAGTGGCCCATTGTGTTGATGCTTTCAAACATTGGGTGTGAACTTGATTCTATTTGTAAATTTGAATTATAAATGCCCCAATTACCTTTTTCTTTTGGACTATGCACGAATGAAAAAAGAAAATATTGGCAACATTAACAAAAAAAAATGAAAGTGTAATTGAAAAAATGCTCTCTTGGGAAACAACCTGAGCAATGATGTCAAAAACAAATGTTGCCAATTAATTATAAAATATTGATATTCTAAATCAAACAAAAAGGCCTTGAATAATTAATCATGTTGTTCAATTGATTAGCTAGGACAACAACAATTTCAATGAATCGTGGTGATAATGTTTCCAATATTAATAAAGTTCAAACTATAGTATTTGACATTTTAAGACAATATCGCTCCAACAAATAATTGGACCTATTTTTTCATTTTATTACTAGTTCAACAAAGTTTGAAAATGATGGGTTAACAACATGTGCTTATGGGAGTATCTTAGGAAATAAGCTTTGCTTGAGTGACTCCTTCCATTAGGAATCAAAAAGCATGCATGTTCAATAGAAGACCCAAGCATTAAAGTATTAAGTGTTGAATTGATATTAATGTTCCATAGTAATCCAAAAGAAAAAAATTTCTTAAAAAAGTAAGGAGCAAATAATACGTAAGTGGAGAAAAACTTATAACTTACTATTTTAGGGTTTTAGGTAAGTTATGGCGTAAAATCCTCATTAAATTATTGCTTCTAATGGTCCATTATGTTGACATTATCAAACTTTAGATGTGGACCTAGTTCCTTTTGTAAATATGAATGATAAATGCCCAATTACCTTTTTTTTGGGCTATTCATGAATTCAAAAAGAAAAAATCTTGACAACAATAACAAAAAAAGCCAATATCATAGAAAAAACACTCTCTTAGGAAATGAATTAAGTAATGACACTAAAAAAAGATGTTGCAATTAATTATAAACTTTTGATTTTCTAAATCAAACATAAAAGCCCTAAAAAAATTGATCACACCATTCAACTGATTAGCTAAGACATCAACAATTCCAAAGAATCGTGAAGATGTTTTCAATATCAATAAGGTTTAAATTATAATTATTGACATTTTAAGATAATATTGGTCCAACTAATAACCTAACCCACTTTTCCATTTTTTTAACCATTCAATAGAGTTTGAAAATGATGGCTTAATTGCATAAGCTTATAGGAGAATCTTGGTAAATAATCTTTTCCTAAATGACTGTTTCTATTAGGAATTAAGAGGCATGAACGCTAATAAATGACCCAAGTGTTGAATTGATATTAATGTTCCATAGTAAACCAAAAGAAAAAAATTCCTTAAAAGAGTAAGGAGCAAATAATACGTAAGTGGAGAAAGACTTATAACATACTATTTTAGGGTATTGGGTAAGTTATGGTGTAAAATCCCCATTAAATTATTGCTTCTAGTGGCCCATTATGTTTATGCTTTTAGACATTAGATGTGGACTTAGTTCCTTTTGTAAATGTAAATTATAAATTCTCTAATAACCTTTTTTCTTTTGGACTATTCACAATTTTTTTTAAAAAAATCTTAACAACACAAACAATAAAAAAAAGGAAGTGAAATTGAAAAAACACTCTCTTAGGAAACAACCTGAGCAATAATATTGAAAACAAACGTTGCAATTAATTATAAACTCTTGATATTCTATATTAAACAAAAAAGGCCTTGAATAATTAATCATGTCATTCAACTGATTAGCTAAGACATCAACAATTCCAATGAATCGGGATGATAACCTTTTCACTATCAATATAGTTTGAATTATAGTAATTGATATTTTAAGACAATATTGGTCCAACTAATAGCTGGACCAATGTTTTTCATTTTATTAGCTATTCAACAAAGTTTGAGAATGATAGGTTAACAACACATGGTTAAGGGAAAATCTTGGTAAATAATTTTTTTCTGAATGACTCTTTCCATTAGGAATCAAGAAGCATGCATGTTCAATAAAAGACCAAAGTGTTGAAGTATTGAGTGTTGAATTGATATTTATGTTACATAGTAGACCAAAAGAAAAAAAAAACTTTAAAATTGTAAGGAGCAAACAATAAGTGGAGAAAGACTCATAACTTACTATTTTAAGGTTTTGGGTAAGTTATGGTATAAAAACCTTATTAAATTATTGCTTTTAGTGGTCTAGTATGTTCATACTTTCTGACATTGGATGTGGACTTAGTTCCTTTTGTAAAGTTAAATTATAAATGCCTCAATTACCTTTTATTTGGACTATTCATGAATTACAAAAAAATCTTGACAGCACTAATAGTAAAAGAAAAGGAAGTGTAATAGGCAAAATACTCTCTTGGGAAACAACCTAAGCAATGATGCCAAAAATAGATATTGCAATTAATTATAAACTTTTGTTATTCTAAATCAAACAAAAAAGGCCTTAAACAATTGCTCGTGTTGTTCAACTGATTAACTTAGACATTAACAATTCCAAAGAATTGTAAAGATAATGTTTTCGATATCAATAAGGTTCACATTATAATTTTTGATATGTTAAGACAATATCGGTCCAACTAATAACCAAACCCATTTTTCCATTTTTTTGCCCTTTAACAGAGTTTGAAAAAGATGGGTTAATAACACATGCTTATGGGAGAATCTTGGTAAATAATCTTTTCTTGAACGACTATTTCCATTGGGAATCAAGAAGCATGCACGTTCAATAGATGACCTAAGTGTTGAAGTATTAGTGTTGAATTGATATTAATGTTCCACAGTAAACCAAATGAAAAAAATTCCTTAAAAGAGTAAGGAGCAAACAATATGTAAGTGGGGAAAGATTTATAACTTACTATTTTAGGATTTCGGGTAAGTTATGGTGAAAAATCCTCATTAAATTATTGCTTTTGGTGGCCCATTATCTTAATGCTTTTAGACATTAGATATGGACTTCGTTCTTTTTGTAAATTTAAATTATAAATGACCTAATTACCTTTTTTATTGGACTATCCATGTATTTAAAAAAAAAATCATGACAACATTAACAAAAAAAAAAGAAAGTGTATTTGAAAAAATGCTCTCTTGGGAAATGACTTGAGCAATGATGCAGAAAATAGATTTTTCAATTAATTATAAATTCTTGATATTCTAAATCAAGCAAAAATGGCCTTGAACAATTAATCATGTTGTTCAACTGATTAGCTAAGACATCAACAATTCCAATGAATCATGGTGATAATGTTTTCGATATCAATGAGGTTCAAGTTATTGTATTTGACATTTTAAGACAATATCACTCCAACCAATAACCAGACACATTTTTCCATTTTTTAGCCCTTTAATAGTGTTTGAAATGGATGTGTTAATAACACATAATTATGGAAGAATCTTGGTAAATATTCTTTCCTTGAATGACTACTTTGATTAGGAATCAAGAAGCATGAGCATTCAATAGAAGACCAAAGTGTTGAAGTATTAAGTGTTGAATTGATATTAATGTTCCATTGTAAACCAAAAGAAAAAAATTACTTAAAAGAGTAAGGAGCAAATAATACCTAAGTGGAGAAAGACTCATAACTTACTATTTTAAGGTTTTGGCTAAGTTATGGTGTAAAAATCTTGACAACACTTTCATGGGAAATGACTTGAGCAATGATATCAAAAACAGATTTTGCAATTAATTAAAAACTTTTGATATTCTAAATCAAACAAAAAAGGTCTCAAACAATTGATAAGTCATTCATCTGATTAGCTAGGAATCAACAATTCCAAAGAATCGTGATGGTAATGTTTTCAATATCAATAAGGCTCAAATTATAATTTTTGACATTTTAGAACAATATTGGTCCAACCAAAAACCCAACCCATTTTTCCGTTTTTTTAGCCATCCAATACAGTTTGAAAATGATGGGTTAATAAAACATTCTTATGGGAGAATCTTGGTTAAATAATCTTTTTCTGAGTGACTCCTTCCCTTAAGAATCAAAAAGCATGTACATTTAATAGACAACACAAGTATTGAAGTATTTACTATTGAATTGATATTAATGTTCCATAGTTAGCCAATAGAAAAGATTTCTTAAAAGAGCAATCAGTAAACAATATGTAAGTGGAGAAAGACTTATAATTTACTATTAAGGTTTTGCATAAGTTATGTTGTAAAATGCACATTAAATTATTGCTTTTGGTGGCCCATTGTGTTGACGCTTTCACAAATTTTCAAAAAAAAAAATCTTGACAACACTATCAAAAAAGAGAAAGTGTAATTGAAAAACCACTCTTTTGGGAAACAACCAAAGCAATGATATTGAAAATAGATGTTGCAATTAATTATAAGTCTTTGGTATTCTAAATCAAACAAAAAAGCCCACTAACAATTGATCATGTTGTTCAACTAATTTGCTAGGATATCAACAATTCCAAAGAATCAGGATGATAACATTTTTTATATCAATAAGGTTCAAATTATAATTTTGGACATGTTAAGACAATATCAATCTAACTAATAACTAGACCCATTTTTCAGCTATTTGACATAGTTTGAAAATGATAGGTCAATACCACATGCTTGTGGGAGAATCTTGCTAAATAATGTTTTTCCAAGTAACTCTCCATTAGGAATTAAGAAGCATGCACATTTAATAGACGACCCAAGTTTTGTAGTATTAAGTGTTGAATTGAAATTAATGTTCCATAATAAACCAAAAGAAAAAAATTCCTTAAAAGAGTGAGGAGCAAACAATATGTAAGTGGAGAAAGACTTAGACTTAGTATTTTAAGGTTTTGGGTAAGTTATGTGTAAAATGTTCATTAAATTATTGATTATTGTGGTCCATTATATTAATGCTTACAAGCATTGGATGCAGACTTGGTTCTTTGGGTAAATTTAGATTATAAATGCCCTAATTAGCTTGTAAGTGGGCCATTCAACTAATTAGCTAGGACATGAGTAACTTTAAAGAATCGTGATGATAATGTGTTTGATATCAATAGGGCTCAAATCATAATTTTTGACATTTTAAGGCAATATCGGTCTAACTAATAACATGACTAGTTTTTCCAATTTTTCAATAGTTCAACAAAGTTTGAAAATGATGTGTTAATACCACATGCTTATGGGAGAATTTTGGTAAATAATCTTTTCCTATGTGATTGGTTTGATTAGGAATCAATAAGCGTGCACGTTCAATAGAAGACCCAAGTGTTGAATTGATATTAATGGTCCATAGAGAACCAAAAAAAAAAAACTCCTTAAAAGACTAAGGAGCAAACAATACATAGGTGATGAAACACTCATAACTTACTATTTTAAGGTTTTTGGTAAGTTATGGTGTAAAATGCACATGGAATTATTCCTTTTAGTGGCCCATTATGTTGATGATTTTAGACATTAAATGTGGACTTGGTTCTTTTGGTAAATTTAAATTATAAATGCCCCAATTAGCTTTTTTGGACTACTCATGAATTTAAAAAAGAAATCTTGACAACACTAACAAAAAAAAAGCAGAAATGGAATTGAAAAAACACTTTCTTGGGAAACAACTAGAGTAATGATACTGAAAACAATGTTGTAATTAATTTTAAACTTTTAATATTCTAAATCAAACAAAAGAGGCCTTGAACAATTGATCATGCCATTCAACAAATTTGTTAGGACATGAATAACTCCAAAGAATCGTGATTATAATATGTTCGATATTAATAAGTTTCAAATTATAATTTTTGACATTTTAAGATAATATCGGTCCAACTAATAACACAACCAACTTTTCCAAATTTTCAGCCATTCAACAGAGTTTGAAAATGATGGGTTAATAATATATGCTTGTGGGAGAATCTTGCTAAATAATCTTCAACTAAGTGACTGCTTCCATTAAGAATCAGGGAGCATGCACCTTCAATCAAATACCTAAGTGTTTAGGTATTAAGTGTTGGAATGATGTTAATGTTCTAGAGTAAACCAAAGGAAAAAAATTCCTTAAAAGAGTAAGAAGCAAACAATACGTAAATGGAGAAAGACTCATAGCTTAGTATTTTAAGGTTTTGGGTGTATTATGGTGTAATAAGCTTATTAAATTATTGCTTCTAGTTGTCCATTATGTTAATGCTTTCAGACATTGGATATGATCTTAGATCTTTTGGTAAATTTAAATTATAAATGCCCCAATCACTTTTTTTTTTTACCATTCAAGAATTTTAAAAAAAAATCTCAATAACAGTAACAAAAAGAAAGGAAGTGTAATTGAAAAAACACTGTCTTGGGAAATGACTTAAGCAATGATACCAAAAACAAATGTTGCAAATAATTATAAACTTTTCACATTCTAAATCAAGCAAAAAAGGCCTTGAACAATTGATCATGTCATTTGACTGATTAGCTAGGATATCAATAATTCCAAAGAATTGTGATGATAATGTTTTTAATATCAACAAGGCTTAAATTATAATTTTTGACATTTTAAGACAATATCAGTCTAACAAATAACCAGACCCACTTTTACATATGTTCAGCTGTTCAACAAAGTTTGAAAATGATTAGTTAATAACACATGCTTATGGGAGAATCTTGGTAAATAATCTTTTCTTGAGTGATTGCTTCCATTAGGAATTGAGAAGCATTCATGTTCAATATAAGACCTAAGTGTTGAATTGATATCATTGTTTTGTAATGAACCAAAAGAAAAAAATTCCTTAAAAGAGTAAGGAGCAAACAATACATAAGTGGAGAGAGACTCATAACTTACTTTTTAAAGGTTTTTGATAAGATACAGTTTAAAATGCTCATTAAATTATTACATCAAGTCGCCCATTATGTTAATGCTTTCAAACATTGGATGTGGACTATATTCTTTTTGTAATTTTACATTATAGATGCCGCAATAACATTTTTTTGGACTATACATGAATGTAAAAAAAAAATCTTGACAACACTAACAAAAAAAGAAAATAAGGAAGTGTAACTGAAGAAACGCATTCTCGAGAAACAACCTAAGCAATGATACTGAAAATAGATGTTGTAATTAATTATAAACTTTTGATATTCTAAATCAAACAATAAAGGTCTTGAACAATTGATCATGCTGTTGAATTAATTATAAACTTTTGATATTCTAAATCAAACAATAAAGGTCTTGAACAATTGATCATGCTGTTGAATTAATTAGCAAAGATATCAATAATTTCAAAGAATCAGGATGATAATGTGGTCGATATCAAAAAGACTCAAATTATTATTTTTGACATTATAAGATAATTTTGATCCAATAAATAACTGGACAAATTTTCCATTTTTTCAGCGATTCAACAAAGTTTGAAAATGATGGGTTAATACAACATGCTTGTTGAAGAATCTTGGTAAATAATCTTTTCCTAAGTGACTGGTTCCATTAGGAATCAAGAAGCATGCATTTCAATATAAGACCCAAGTGTTAAAGTATTAAGTGTTGAATTGATATTAATGTTCCATAGTGAACCAAAAGAAAAAAATTCCTTAAAAGAGTAAGGAGCAAACAATACATAAGTGCAAAAAGACTCATAACTTACTATTCAAAGGTTTTCGGTAGGACATAGTGCAAAATTCTCACTAAATTATTGCTTCTAGTGGCCTATTATGTTGATACTTTCAGCCACTGGATGTGAGCTTGATTCTTTTTATAAATTTAAATTATAAATGGCCCAATTACCTTTTCTTTTGGGACCATTCACAAATCTAAAAACAAAAATCTCGACAATACTAAAAAAAAAGGAAGTGTAATAGAAAAAACACTCTTTTAGGAAACGACTTGAGCAATGATACCAAAAATAATTGTTGTAATTAACTATAAACTTTTGATATTCTAAATCAAACAAAAATGGCCTCAAAAAATTGACCATGTCATTCAACTAAATAGCTAGAACAAAAATAATTTGAAGGAATCATAATGATAGCATTTTCAATATCAATAAAGCTCAAATTATAATTCTTGACATTTTAAGACAATATCGGTCCATCAAATAACCAAACCCAATTTTCCATTTTTTTCAACCATTCAATGGAGTTTGAAAAAGATGGGTTAATAATACAAGCATATGGGAGAATCTTCGCAAATAATTTTTTCCTAAGTGACTACTTCCATTAGAATCAAGAAGCATGCACATTCAATAAAAGACCCAAGTGTTAAAGTATTGAGTGTTGAATTGGTATTAATGTTCCATAGTAAACCAAAGGAAAAAAATTCCTTAAAAGAGTAAGCAGCAATCAATACACAAGTAAAGAAAGACTCATAACTTACTATTTTAAGGTTTTCAATAAGTTATGGTGTAATATGCATATTAAATTATTGCTTCTAGTGGTTTGTTATCTTGATGCTTTCAAACATTAAATGTAGACATAGTTCCTTTTGAAAATTTAATTTATAAATACCCCAATTACCATTTTTTTTTTTGACTATTTAAGAATTTAAAAAAGAAAAATCTTAACAAAAATAAGAAAAAAAAGGAAGTGCAATTGAAAAAACACTTATTTGGGAAACAACCTAAGTAAAGATACTAAAAATAAATGCTACAATTAATTATAAACTTTTGATATTGTAAATCAAGCAAAAAAGGTCTCAAACAATTGATCGTGTCATTCAACTAATTTGCTAGGATATTAATAATTCAAATGAATCGTGATGATAACGTTTTTAATATCTATAAGGCTCAAAATATAATTTTTCACATATTAAGACAATAATAGTCGAACTCATAATTGGACCCATTTCTCCATTTTATCAGCTGCTCAATAGATTTTGAAAATGATTGGTTAATAACACATGCTTATGGGAGAATTTTGGTAAAAAATCTTCTCCTGAGTGATTGAAAAGGCATTATCTTAGGAAACAACTTGAGCAATGATACTGAAAACAAATATTGTAATTAATTATAAAATTTTGATATTGTAAATCAAACAAAAAAGGCCTCAAACAATTGAGCATGTCATTTAACTAATTTGTTAGGACAACAACAATTCCAACGAATCATGATAATAACGTTTTCGATATCAATAAGGCTCAAATTATATTTTTTGATATTTTAAGGCAATATCAGCCCAATTAATAACCAGATCAATTTTTCATTCTTTCAACTATCCAACAGTGTTTGAAAATGACCAATTAATAACACATGCTTATTGGAGAATCTTGGTAAAAAGTCTTCTCTTGAGTGACTGTTTCCATTGGGAATCAAGAAGCATGCACATTCAATAAAAGACCCAAGTGTTGAAGTATTAAGTGTTGAATTGATATTAATGTTCCATAATGAACCAAAGGAAAAAAGTTCCTTAAAAGAGTAAGCAGCAAAATATACATAAGTGGAGAAAGATTCATAACTTATGATTTTAAGGTTTTAGGTAAGTTATGGTGTAAAATGCTCATTAAATTATTGCTTATACTGGTCAATTATGTTGATGCTTTTAGACATTGGATGTGGACATTGTTCTTATTGTCAATTTAATTTAAAAATGCCCCAATTACCTTTTTTTTAACTATTCAAGAATTTTAAAAGAAATTTCTTGGCAACAAAAACAAAAAAGGAAAAGGAAATGCAATTGAAAAAACATTGTCTTAGGAAACAAGCTAAGAAATGATACCTAAAATAGATATTGCAGTTAATTATAAACTTTTGATATTGTAAATCAAACAAAAAAAGACCTCGAACAATTGATCATGTCATTCAACTAATTTCCTAGGACATCAACAATTCCAATGAATCTTGATGATAACATTTTCGATATCAATAAAGCTCAAATTATAAGTTTTGACATTTTAAGACAATGTCAGTCCAATTAATAACTAAACCCATTTTTCCATCTTTTCAATAGTTCAACAGAGTTTGAAAATGACTGGTTAATAACACATGCTTATAGGAGAATCTAGGTAAAAAATCTTCTCCTAAGTGATTGCTTTTATTAGGTATCAAGAAGCATGTACGTTCAATATACGACCCTAAGTGTTGAAGTATTAAGTGTTGAATTGATATTAATGTTCAATAGTGAACCAAAAGAAAAAAAATTCCTTAAAAGAGTAAGGAGCAAACAATATGCAAAAAGAGAAAGACACATGTTGTTGAACTGATTTTCTCTTTTTGCATGTTGTTTGCAGCTCACTATTGAAACAAAAAAGGTCTCAAAAAATTGATCATGTTGTTGAACTGATTTTCTAGGACGTCAATAATTCCAAAGAATCGTGATTATAATGTTTTGGATATCAATAAGGCTTAAATTATAAGTTTTGACATTTTAAGACAATGTCGGTCCAACTAATAACTAGACCCATTTTTCCATCTTTTCAACAGTTCAACAAAGTTTGAAAATGACTAGTTGATAACACATGCTTATGGGAGAATCTAGGTTAAAAATCATCTCCTTAGTGACTACTTTTATTAGGTATCAAGAAGCATGCATGTTCAATATAAGACCTAAGTGTTGAAGTATTAAGTGTTGAATTGATATTAATGTTCAATAGTGAACCAAAACAAAAAAAATTCCTTAAAAGAGTAAGGAGCAAACAATATGCAAAAAGAGAAAGACACAACTTACTATTTTGACGTTTTCAGTAAGTTATGGGTAAAATGGTCATTAAATTATTGCATTTAGTGGCCCATTATGTTGATGCTTCCAAACATTGGATGTGGACTTAATTCATTTTGTAATTTCTAATTATAAATGCCCCAATTACCTTTTTTTTTTGGACTATACATGAATTTTTAAAAAAATCTTTACAAGACAACCTAAGCAATGATACCAAAAACCAATTCTGCTATTAATTATAAATTTTTTATATTCTAAATGAAACAAAAAAAGGTCTCAAAAAATTGATCATGTCGTTGAATTGATTTTCTAGGACATCAATAATTCCAAAGAATTGTGATGATAATGTGTTGGATATCAATAAGGCTTAAATTATAATTTTTGACATTTTAAGAAAATTTTGGTCTAACTCATAATCAAACCTATTTTTCCATTTTCTTAGCTATTCAATAGAGTTTGAAAATGATGGGTGAAAACCACATGCTTGTGGGAGAATCTTAGTAAATAATATTTTCCTAAGTGACTACTTCCATTAGGAATCAAGAAGCATCATGTTTAATAGAAGACTGAAGTGTTGAAGTATTCAGGGTTGAATTGATATTAATATTCCATAGTAAACCAAAGGAAAAAAATTCCTAAAAAGAGTTAGCAGCAAACAATACGTAAATGGAGAAAGACTCATAGCATATGATTTTAAGGTTTTGGGTAAGTTATGGTGTCAAATACTCATTAAATTATTGCTTCTAATGGTCTATTATGGTGATGTTTTTAGACATTGGATGTGGACATGGTTTTTGTTGTGAATTTAATTTAGAAATTCCCTAAATACCATTTTTTTTGACTATTCAAGAATTTCAAAAGAAAAATCTTGATAACAAAAAGAAAAAGTGAAAAGGAAGTGTAATTGAAAAAACACTATTTTAGGAAACAACCTATGCAATAATGCCTAAAATAGAAGTTGCAACTAGTTATAAACTTTTTATATTGTAAATCAAACAAAAAAGGCCTCGAACAATTGATCATGTTGTTCAATTGATTTGCTAGGACATCAAGAATTCCAACAAATTGTGATGATAACGTTTTTGATATCATTAAGGCTTAAATTATAATTTCTAACATTTTAAGACAATATCAATCCAACTAATAACCAAACCTATTTTTCCATTTTTTAGCTATTCAATAAAGTTTGAAAATGATTGGTTAATAACATATGCTTATGGGAGAATTTAGGTAAAAAGTCTTCTACTGAGTGATTGCTTCCATTAAGAATCAAAAAGCATGAACATTTAATATAAGACCTAAGTGTAGAATTGATATTAATGTTCCATAGTAAACCAATGAAGAAAAATTCCTTAAAAGAGTAAGTAGCAAATAATACGTAAGTGGAGAAAGACTCATAACTTACTATTTTATGGTTTTAGGTAAGTTATGGTGTGAAATGCTCATTACATTATTGCTTTTAGTGGCCCTTTATGTTGATGCTTTTAGATATTGGATGTGAACATGGTTCTTGTTGTAAATTTAATTTATAAATGCCCTAATTACCTTTTTTTTTTTTAACTATTCAAGAATCTTAAAAACAAAATATTGACAACAAAAACAAAAAATAAAAAAAGGGTATTTGAATAAACCAGGAAACAACCTAAGCAATGATACCGAAAACAGATGTTGGAATTAATTATAAACATTTGATATTGTAAATCAAACAAAAAATTCCTTGACCAATTGATCATGTTGTTCAACTGATTTCCTAGGACATTAACAATTCCAACAAATCGTGATGATAACATTCTTAAGACAATATCAATCCAACTAATAATCGGACCCATTTTTCCATTTTTTTCGACTATTTGGTACAGTTTGAAAATGATTAGTTAATAACACATGCTTATGAGAGAATTTGGGTAAAAAGTTTTCTTTAAGTGATTGCTTTCATTAGGAATCAAGAAGCATGCATGTTCAATGTAAGACCCAAGTGTTGAAGTATTTAGTGTTGAATTGATATTAATGTTCCATAATGAACCAAATGATAAAAAATTCCTTAAAAGGGTAAGTAGCAAACAATACATAAGTAGAGAAAGACACATAACCTACTATTTTAAGGTTTTGGGGTAAGTCATTCAATTGATTAGTTATAAACTTTTGATATTATAAATCAAACAAAAAAGTCCTCGAACAATTGATCATGTCATTCAACTAATTAGTTAGGACATCAATAATTCCAAAGAATCATGATGATAATGTTTTCAATATCAATAAGGCTCAAATTATAATTTTACACATTTTGACACATTGCTAGTCCAACTAATAACCAAACCCATTTTTCCATTTTTTTAGCCGTTCAACAAAGATTGAAACTTATGTGTTGATAACACGAGCTTTTAGGAGAATCTAGTAAATAAATTTTTCTTAAGTGACTACTTCCATTAGGAATCAAGAAGCATGCACGTTCAATGGAAGACCTAAGTGTTGAAGTATTAAGTGTTGTATTGATATTAATGTTCCATTGTAAACCCAAGGAAAAAAAAATTCATTAATTCCTTAAAAGAGTAAGGAGCAAATAATACATAAATGGAAAAAGACTCATAGCATGCTATTTTAAGGTATTGGATAAGTTATGGGGTAAAATGCTCATTAAATTATTACTTATAGTGGCCCATTATGTTAATGCTTTCAAGCATTGCATGTGGGCTTGTTTTTTTTTTGTAAGTTTAAATTATGAATGCCCTAATTACCTTTTTTTTTTTTGGATAATTCATGAGTTTTAAAAAAAAAAGTTCTGACAACACTAAGAAAAAATAAAAGGAGGTGTAATTGAAAAAACACTCTCCTGGGAAATGACCTAAGCAATGATACCAAAAATAGATGTTGAAATTAATTATAAGCTTTTGATATCCTAAATCAAACAAAGAAGGCCTTGAGTAATTGATTAAGCAATTCAATTAATTAGCTAGGACATCAATAATTCCAAAGAATCATGATTATAACATTTACAGTATTAATAAGGCTCAAATTATAATTATTGACATTTTAAGACATTATCAGTCCAACTAATAATTGATCCCATTTTTCTATTTTTCAACCATTCAACAACGATTGAAAAGGATGGGTTAATAACACTTGCTCATGGGAGAATCTTGCTAAATAATCTCTTTTTTAGTGACTGCTTCTATTAGGAATCAAGAAGCATGCATGTTCCATAAAAGAACCAAGTGTTGAAGTACTAAGTGTTGAATTGATATTAATGTTCCATAGCAAACCAAAAGAAAACAAATTCCTTAAAAGAGTAAAGAACAAACAATGTGTAAGTGGAGAAAGAATCATAACATGCTAAGGTATTGGGTAAGTTATGGTGTAAAATGCTCATTAAATTATTGCATTTAGTGGCCTATTATGTTAATGCTTATAGGCATTGGCTGTGGACTTGGTTTTTTTTGTAATTTTAAATTATAAGTGCCTCAATTACCTTTTTTTTTTTTTTTACTATTCAAGAATTTAGAAAAAAGATCTTAACAAAAAAAATAAAAAAAAAGGAAGTGCAATTGAAAAAACACTCTCTTGGAAAACAACCCAAGCAATGATACCAAAAGTAGATGTTGCAATTAATTATAAACTTTTGATATTCTAAATCAAACAAAAATGACCTCGAACAATTGATCACGTCATTTGATTGGTTAGCTAAGACATCAACAACTCCAAGGAATGATACCCATTTTTCCATTTTTTTTTAGTTGTTCAATAGTGTTTGAAAATTATGGGAGAATCTTGGTAAATAATCTTTTCTTGAGTGACTACTTCCATTAGGAATCAAGAAGCATACATGTTTAATAAAAGACCCAAGTGTTGAAGTTTTAAGTGTTGAATTGATATTAACGTTCCATAGTAAACCAAAGGAAAAAAGTTCCTTAAAAGAGTATGTATCAAACAATATGTAAGTGGAGAAAGACTGATGACTTACTATTTTATGGTTTTGGGTAAGTTATGGTGTAAAATGCTTATTAAATCATTGCTTCTAGTGGCCTATTATGTTGATGCTTTTAGGCATTAAATATGGGCTGGGTTCTTTTTGTAAATTTAAATTATCAATGTCCCAAACACCTTTTTCTTTCAGACTATTCATGAATTTTAAAAAAAAATATGAAAACACTAAGAAAAAAAAAGAGGAAATGTAATTGAAAAAACACTCTCTTGGGAAACAACATAAGCAATGATACCAAAAACAAATGTTGAAATTAATTATAAATTTTTGATATCCTAAATCAAACAAAAGAGCCCTCAAAAAATTGATCAAGGAGTTCAACTAATTAGCTAGGACATAAATAATTTGAAGGAATCGTGATGATAACATTTTTTAAATCAATAAAGTTGAAATTATAATTTTTGACATTTTAAGACAATATCAGTCCAACTAATAATGAAAGCCATTTTCCATTTTTTTTGCGATTCAACAGAATTTGAAAATGATGGGTTAATAACGCATGCTTATGGGAGAATCTTGGTAAATAATCTTTTACTGAGTGACTGCTTTCATTAGGAATCAAGAAGCATGCACGTTCAATAGAAAACCTAAATGTTGATGTTTTAAGTGTTGAATTGATATTAATGTTCCACAGTAAACCAAAAAAAGAAAAGAATTCCTTGAAGGAGTAAGGAGCAAACAATGCATAAGTGGAAAAGATTCATAACTTACTATTTTAAGATTTTAGGCAAGTTATGGTGTAAAAAGTTGATTAAATTATTGCTTATAGTGGTCCATTATGTTGATGATTTATGACATTGGATGTGAACTTGGTTCTTATTGTAAATTTAAATTATAAATGCCCTAATTACCCTTTTTTTTGGAATATTCATCAATTTGAAAAAAAATCTTCACAACAATAAGACAAAAATAATAATAATAATGAAAGGAAGTGTAATTGAAAAAAACACTCTCTTTGGAATTGACTTGAGCAATGATACCAAAAAAAGAAGTTGCAATTAATTAAAAACTTTTGATATTCTAAATCAAACAAAGAAGACCTTGAACAATTGATCGTGCCATTTAATTGATTAAGTAGGACATCAACAACTCCAAAGAATCATGACGATAATATTTTTGATATCAATAAGACTTAAATTATAATTTTTGATATTTTAAGACAATATTAGTGCAACTAATTATTGCACCCATTTTTCCATTTTTTTCGACCATTCAACAGAGTTTGAAAATGATGGGTTAATGACATATGCTTATGGGAGAATCTAGGTAAATAATTTTTTTTAAGTGACTGCATCCATTAGGAATCAAGAAGTATGCACATTCAATAGAATAATGAAGTATTGAAGTATTAATTGTTGAATTGACATTAATGTTCCATAGTAATCCAAAAGAAAAAATTCCTTAAAAGAGTAAGGATCAAATAATACGCAAGTGGAGAAATACTCATAACTTAATATTTTGTGGTTTTGGGTAAGTTATGGTGTAATATACTCACTAAATTATTACTCCTAACAGTCCATTATATTGATGTTTTCAAACATTGGATGTGGACATGATTCTTATTCTAAATTTAATTTATAATTGCTTCAATTACCCTTTTTTCTTTACTATTCACAAATTTAAAAAAAAAAACTTAACAACACTAAAAATAAAAAAAAGTGGAACTGTAATAGAAAAAACACTCTCTTAGGAAATGACCCAAGCAATGATACCAAAAACATATGTTGCAATTAATTATAAATTTTTGATATTCTAAATCAAACAAAAAAGGCCTCAAACAATTAATCATGTCATTCAACTGATTAGATAGGCATCAACAATTCCAAAAAATAGTGATGATAATATTTTTGATATTAATAAGGCTCAAATTATAGTTTTTGACATTTTAAGACAATATTGGTGCAACTAATAATTGGACCCATTTTTCCTTTTCTTTAGCCATTTAATGGAGTTTGAAAATAATGGGTTAATAACATAGGCTTAAGGGAGAATCTTGATAAATAATTTTTTCCTAAGTGACTTCTTCCATTAGGAATCAAGAAGCACGCATGTTCAATAGAAGACCTAAGTATTAAATTAACATTAATGTTCCATAGTAAACCAAAAAAAAAAAAAAATCCTTAAAAGATTAAGGAGCAAACAATAGGGAAGTGGTGTAAAATGCTCATTAAATTATTACTTCCAGTGGTCTATTATGTTAATAATTTCAAACATTAGATGTGAATTTTGTTCTTGTTGTAAATTTAAATTATAAAAGCTCTAATTACCCTTTTGTTTTTGGACTACTCATCAATTTGAAAAAAAAAAAAAAGATCATAACAGCACTAACCAAAAAAAGAAAGGAAGTGTAACTTAAAAAACACTCTCTTAGGAAATGGCTTGAGTACAAAAATAAATGTTGCAATTAATTATAAACTTTTGATATTCTAAATCAAACAAAAAAGACCTTGAACAATTGATCATGTCATTCAACAGATTGGCTAAGACATCAAAAATTCCAAGGAATTGTGATGATAACATTTTTGATATCAATAAAACTAAAATTATAATTTTTGACATTTTAAAACATTATCTGTCCAACCAATAACCCTACCCATTTTTCCATTTTTGTAGCTATTCAATAGAGTTTAAAAATGATGGATTAATAGCACATGCTCATGGGAGAATCTTGGTAAATAACCTTTTCTTGAGTGATTGCTTCCATTCAGAATCATAAAGCATGCATGCTTAGTAAAAGACCTAAGTGTTGAAGTATTATGTGTTGAATAGATAATAATCTTCCAAAGTAAACCATAAGAATAAAATTCCTTAAAAGTGTAAGGAGTAAACAATATGCAAGTGGAGAAAAACTCATAACTTCTATTTTAAGGTTTTGGGCAAGTTATGGTGTAAAATACTCATTAAATGATTGCTTTTAGGCTCGTGATGTTGATGCTTTCAAATATTTGATGTAAACTTAGTTCTTGTTGTAAATTTAAATTATAAATGTCTTAATTACCCTTTATTTTTCAACATTTCATCAATTTGAAAAAAAAATCATGAAAACACTAAAAAAAAAAAAGAGGAAGTGTAATGGGAAAAACACTCTTTTAGGAAACAACTTAAGTAATGCTATTGAAAATATATGTAGCAATTAATTATAAAAATTTGATGTTCAAAATCAAACAAAAAAGACCTTAAACAATTGATCATGTCATTTAACTAATTGATTAGGAAATCAACCATTTCAAAGAATGAAGATGATGACATTTTTTATATCAATAAGGCTCAAATTATACTTTTTGACATTTTAAGACAAAATTGGTTTAGTTAATAATTGGACCCATTTTTCCTTTTCTTCAGCTATTCAACAGAGTTTGAAATTGATGGGTTAATAACATAGGCTTACAAGAGACTCTTTGTAAATAACTTTTTCCTAAATAACTACTTCCATTAGGAATCAATAAGCATGCATGTTTAGTAGGAGACCCAAGTGTTAAAGTATTAAGTGTTGAATTGATATTAATGTTCCATAATAAACCAAAAAAAAAAAAACAATTCCTTTAAAGACTAAGGAGCAAACAATAGGTAAATGGAGAAAGACTCATAACTTACTATTTAAAGGATTTGGGTAATTATTGTGTAAAATGCTCATTAAATTATTGCTTCTAATGGTCTATTATGTTGATGATTTCAAACATTAGATGTAAAGTTGGTTCTTGTTGTAAATTTAAATAACAAATGCCTTAGTTACCCTTTTCTTTTTGGATTATTCATCAATTTGAAAAAAAAAAAAATCTTGACAACACTATCCAAAAGAAAGAAAGGAAGTGTAATTGAAAAAACACTCTCTTAGGAAACAACCAAAGCAATTAATTGAAAATGAATGTTGCAATTAATTATAAATTTTCAATATTTTGATCAAACAAAAAATACCTTAAACAATTGATCATGTCATTCAACTGATTGGCTAGGACATCAATATCCAAGGAATCATGATGATAACACTTTTTATATCAATAAGGCTTAAATTATAATTTTTGACATTTTAAGACATTATTAGTCCAACTAATAACCCAAAATATTTTTCCATTTTTTCAGTTGTTCAACAGAGTTTGAAAATGATGAGTTAATAACACATGCTTATGGGAGAATCTTGGTAAATAACCTTTTCTTAAGTAATTGCTTCCATTAGAAATCATCAAGCATACACGTTCAATTGAAGACCTAAGTGTTGAAGTATTAAGTGTTGAATAGACATTAACGTTCTGAAGTAAACCAAAAGAAAAAAATTCCTTAAAATTGTAAGGAGCAAACAATACATAAGTGGAAAAAGACTTATAACTTACTATTTTAAGGTTTTGGGTAAGTAATGGTATAAAATGCTTATTAAATTATTGCTTTTAGTGGTCCATTATGTTGATGATTTTAGACATTAGATGTGAATTTGGTACCTATTGTAAATTTAAATTATAAATGCCCTAATTACTTTTTTTTGGTCTATTCATTAATTTGAAAAAAAAAATTGTGACAACACTAACAAAAAAAAAAGGAAGTGTAATTGATAAAACAATCTCTTAGCGAATAACCTCAACAATGATACCAAAAATAAATGTTGCAATTAATTATAAACTTTTAATATTCTAAATCCAACAAAAAATGCTTAAACAATTGATCATGTCATTCAACTGAATGGCTAGGACATCAATAATTTGAAGGGATCTTGATGATAACATTTTCAATAACAAGCTGTCACTCAGGCATAAATTATTTATTGGTCTAACTAATAACCCAACCAATTTTTCCATTTTTTAAATTGTTTATCAAAGTTTGAAAATGATGGGTTAATAGCACATGTTGATGGGAGCATCTTGGTATATAACCTTTTCTTAAGTGACTACTTCCATTAGGAATCATGAAGCATGCATGTTCAATAAAAGACCTACGTGTTGAAGAATTAAGTGTTGAATAGATATTACTGTTCCAAAGTAATCCAAAAGAAAAAAATTCATTAAAAGTGTAAGGAGCAAACAATACATAAGTGGGAAAAGACTTATAACTTACTATTTTAAGGTTTTAGGTAAGTAATGGTATAAAATGCTTATTAAATTATTGCTTTTAGTGGTCCATTATGTTGATGATTTTAGACATTAGATGTGAATTTGGTATCTATTGTAAATTTAAATTATAAATGCCCTAATTACTTTTTTTTGGTCTATTCATTAATTTGAAAAAAAAATTCTGACAACACTAACAAAAAAAAAAGGAAGTGTAATTGATAAAACAATCTCTTAGCAAATAACCTCAACAATGATACCAAAAATAAATGTTGCAATTAATTATAAACTTTTAATATTCTAAATCAAACAAAAAATGCTTAAACAATTGATCATGTCATTCAACTGAATGGCTAGGACATCAACAATTTGAAGGGATCTTGATGATAACATTTTCAATATCAAGCTGTCACTCAGGCATAAATTATTTAGTGGTCTAACTAATAACCCAACCAATTTTTCCATTTTTTAAATTTTTTATCAAAGTTTGAAAATGATGGGTTAATAACACATGTTGATGGGAGCATCTTGGTAAATAACCTTTTCTTAAGTGACTACTTCCATTAGGAATCATGAAGCATGCATGTTCAACAAAAGACCTACGTGTTGAAGTATTAAGTGTTGAATAGATATTACTGTTCCAAAGTAAACCAAAAGAAAAAAATTCCTTAAAAGTGTAAGAAGCAAACAATATGTAAGTGGAGAAAGACTCATAACTTACTATTTTAAGGTTTTAGGTAAGTTAAGGTATAAAATGCTCATTAAAATATTGCTTTTAATAGTCCATTATGTTGATGCTTTCAGATATTAGATTTAGGCTTGGTTCTTTTTGTAAATTTAAATTATAAATGTGCTAATTAACTATTTTTTGGACTATTCATGAATTGAAAAAAAAAAAATCTTAACACTAAGAAAAAAAAAGGGAGGTGTAATTGAAAAAACACTCTCTTGGGAAATGGCTTGAGCAATGATACCAAAAACAAATGTTGCAATTAATTATAAAATTTTGACATCCTAAATCAAACAAAAAAGACCTTAAACAAATGATCATGTCGTTCAACTAATTAGCTAGGACAAAATAATTCCAAAGAATTGTGATAACATTTTCAATATCATTAAAGCTTAAATTATAATTTTTAACATTTTAAGAAATTATAGGTCTACTTAATAACTGGACCCATTTTTCCATTTTTTCAGCCATTCAATAATGATTGAAAATGATGGGTTAATAACACATGCTTACGGGGAAATAATCTTTTCCAGAGAGAATACTTCCATTAGGAATCAAGAAATGTACACATTTAATCGTTGGCTCTTGCCAAGTGTTGAAGTATTAAATGTTGAATTGATATTAATGTTCCATAGTAAACCAAAAACAAAAAAACATTCCTTAAAAGAGTAAGGAGCAAACAATGCATAAGTGGAGAAAGACTCATAACTTACTATTTTATGGTTTTAGGTAGGTTATGGTGTAATATACTCATTAAATTATTACTTCTAAAGGTCCCTTATGTTGATGCTTTTAGACATTAGATGTGGATGTCATTCATGTTGTAAATTTAAATTATAAATGCC
>CM034055.1:3178219-3218735 GCA_019804595.1 Bruguiera parviflora
AAAATGCTCATTAAATTATTGCCTCTAATGGTTCATTATGTTGATGCTTTCAAACATTAGATGTGGACTTGGTTGATGTTGTAAATCTAAATAATAAATGCCTTAATTATGTTTTTATTTTGGATTATTCAAGAAATTTTTGAAAAAATCTTGACAACAATAATAAAAAAAAGGAAGTGTGATTGAAAAAACATTCTTTTGTGAAACAACCTAAGCACAAATACCAAAAATAGATGTTACAATTAATTGCAAACTTTTTATATTTTAAATGAAACAAAAAATGCATCAAATAATTGATCATGTCATTTAGTTGATTAGCTAGGACATCAATAATATGAAAGAATCGTGATGATAATGTTTTTGATATCAATAAGGCTTAAATTACATTTTTTGGCATTTTAAGATAATATCGGTTTGACTAATAATTGGGCCCATTTTCCAAAAGAAAAAAATTCCTTAAAAGAATAAGGAGAAAACAAAACATAACTAGAGAAAGACTCATAAGTTACTATTTTATGGTTTTGGGTAAGTTATGGTGTAAAATGCTCATTAAATTATTGCTTCTAATGGTCCATTATGTTGATGCTTTTAGACATTGGATGTGGACTTGGTTCTTATTGTAAATTTAAATTATAGATGCTGTAATTGTCTTTTTGTTGGACCATTCATTAATTTTTTAAAACAATATCTTGACAATATTAACAGAAAAAAAAAGGAATTGTAATTCAAAACCACATTCGTGGGAAACAACTTGAGCAATGATATTAAAAGTAAATGTTGCAATTAATTGTAAAATTTTGATATTCTAAATCAAAAAAAAAATACCATGAACAATTGATCATGTCATTCAACTAATTAGCCCAGGACATCAACAATTCCAACAAATTATGATGACAATGTTTTTGATAACAATAAGGCTCAAATTATATTTTTTCACATTTTAAGATAATATCAGTCAAACTAATAACTAGACCCATTTTCCAATTTTTTAGCAATTTAATAGAGATTGAAAATGATGGGTTCATAACACATGCTTATGGGAGAATCTTGGTAAATAATCTTTTTCTGGGTGACTACTTCCTTTATGAATCAAGAACCATGCTAGTTCAATAGAAGACCTAAGTGTTAAAGTACTAAGTGTTGAATTGAAATTAATGTTCCATAGTAAACCAAAAGAAAAAAATTCCTTAAAAGAATTAGGAACAAACAAAATGTAAGTAGAGAAAGACTCATAACTTACTATTTTATAGTTTTGGGTAAGTTATGGTGTAAAATGCTTACTAAATTATTGCTTCTAATGGTCCATTATGTTGATGCTTTCAGACATTGGATGTGGACTTAGTTCTTGTTGTAAATTTAAATTATAAATGCCCCAATTACCTTTTCTTTTTGGACCTATCAAGAATTTTTTAAAAAAATATCTTGGCAATAATAACACAAAAAAAAGGAAGTGTAACTAAAAACCACTCTCTTGGTAAACAACCAAAGCAGTGATACTAAAAATAGATGTTACAATTAATTATAAACTTTTGATATTCTAAATCAAATAAAAAATACCACGAACAATTGATCATGTCATTCAATTGATTAGCTAGGACATCAACAATTCCAAAGAATTGTGATGATAATGTTTTCAATATTAATTAAGCTCAAATTATAATTTTTGACATTTTAAGACAATATCAGTTCAACTAATAACTGTACCCCTTTTTCCAATCTTTCATGCATTTAACAAAGTTAAAAAATGATGGGTTAATAGCAAATGCTTATGGAAGAATCTTGGTAAATAATCTTTTCTTGTGTGACTGCTTCCATTAGGAATCAAGAAGCACAAATATTCAATAAAACACCCAAATATTGAGGTGTTGGGTGTTGAATTGATATTAATGTTCCATAGTAAACCAAATGAAAAAAATTCCTCAAAAAAATATGGAGTAAATAATACTTAAGTCGAGAAAGACTCACAACTTACTATTTTAATGATTTGGATAAGTTATGCTGTCAAATGCTCATTAAATTATTACTTATAGTGATCCATTATGTTGATGCTTTCAAACATTTAATGTGGACTTGGCTATTGTTGTAAATTTAAATTATAAATGCCCCAATTACCTCTTTTTTTGGATCATTCAAGAATTTTTTAAAAAACATTCTTGACAATAATAACACAGAAAAAAAGAAGTGTAATTGAAAACCACTCTCTTGGGCAACAACCTAAGCAATGATACTAGAAGTAGATGTTGCAATTAATTATAAATTTTGATATTCTAAATCAAACAAAAAATACCACGAATAATTCATCATATCATTCAATTGATTAGCTAAGACATCAACAATTCTGAAGAATTGTGATGATAATGTTTTTGATATTAATAAGGCTCAAATTATAATATTTGACATTTTAAAACAATATCGGTCCAATAAATAACTATACCCTTTTTTCCATTTTTTCAAGCATTTAACAGAGTTTGAAAATAATGGGTTAATAGCATATGCTTATGGGAGAATCTTGGTAAATAATCTTTTCCTAAGTAATTGCTTCCATTAGGAATCAAGAAGCAGGCATATTCAATAAAACACCCAAATGTTAAAGTGTTCAGTGTTGAATTGATATTAATATTCCATAGTAAACCGAATGAAAAAAATTCCTTAAAAGAATATGGAGGAAACAATACATAAGTGGAGAAAGACTCATAGCTTACTATTTTAAGGATTTGGATAAGTTATGGTGTAAAATGCTCATTAAATTATTGCTTATAGTGGTCCATTATGTTGTTGATTTCAAACATTGGATATGGACTTGGTTCTTGTTGTAAATTTAAATTATAAATTCCCTAATTAATTTTTCTTTTGGATCATTCAACAATTTTTTAAAAAAATATCTTAACAATAATAACATAGAAAAAAGGAAGTGTAATTGAAAAGCACTCTCTTGGTAAACAACCTAAGTAATGATACTAAAAGTAGATATTGCAATTATTTATAAACTTTTGATATTCTAAATCAAACAAAAAATACCATGAACAATTGATCACGTCATTCAATTGATTAGCTAGGACTTCAACATATCCAAAGAATTATGATGATAATGTTTTCAATATTAATTAAGCTCAAATTATAATTTTTGACATTTTAAGACAATACCAGTCCAACTATTAACTGTACCCCTTTTTCCATTTTTTTCATGCATTTAACAGAGTTTGAAAATGATGGGTTAATAGCACATGCTTATGGGAGAATCTTTGTAAATAATCTTTTCCTGAGTTACTGTTTCCATTAGGAATCAAGAAGCACACATATTCAATAAAACACCAAAATATTGAAGTGTTAAGTGTTGAATTGATATTAATGTTCCATAGTAATCAAATGAAAAAAATTCCTTAAAAGAATATGGAGGAAATAATACATAAGTGGAGAAAGACTCATAACTTACTATTTTAAGAATTTGGATAAGTTATGGTGCAAAATGCTCATTAAATTATTGCTTATAATGGTCCATTGATGCTTTCAAACATTAGATGTGGACTTAGTTGTTGTTGTAAATTTAAATTATAAATGCCCTAATTACCTTTTTTTTTTTGGATCATTCAAGAATGTTTTAAAACAATTTCTTGACAATAATAACATAGAGAAAAGGAAGTGTAATTGAAAACCACTCTCTTGGGAAACAACCTTACCAATGATACTAAAAGTAGATGTTGCAATTAATTATAAACTTTTGATATTCTAAATCAAACAAAAAATACCATGAACAATTGATCATGTCATTCAATTGATTAGCTAAGACATCAATAATTCCAAAGAATTGTGACGATACTGTTTTCAATATTAATTAAGCTTAAATTATAATTTTTGACATTTTAAAACAATATTAGTCCAACTAATAATTGTACCCCTTTTTTCCATTTTTCAGGCATTTAACAGAGTTTGAAAATGATGGGTTAATAGCATATGCTTATGGGAGAATCTTGGTAAATAATCTTTTCCTAAGTAATTGCTTCCATTAGAAATCAAGAAGCATGCATATTCAATAAAACACCCAAATGTTGAAGTGTTGTGTGTTGAATTGATATTAATGTTCCATAGGTAACCAAATGAAAAATATTCTTTAAAAGAATATGGAGGAAACAATACGTAAGTGGAGAAAGACTCATAGCTTACTATTTTAAGGATTTGGATAAGTTATGGTGTAAAATACTCATTAAATTATTGCTTATAGTTGTCCATTATGTTGATGCTTTCAAACATTGGATGTGGACTTGGTTCTTGTTGTAAATTTAAATTATAAATACCCCAATTACCTTTTCTTATGTACCATTCAAGAATTTTTTTAAAAAAATATCTTGACAATAATAACACAGAAAAAAGGAAGTGTAATTGAAAACCACTCTCTTGGGAAACAACCTGAGCAATGATACTAAAAATAGATGTTGCAATTAATTATAAAATTTTGATATTATAAATCAAACAAAAAATACCATGAACAATTGATCATGTCATTTAACTAATTAGCTTGGACACCAACAATTCCAAAGAATCATGATGATCACATTTTCGACATGAATTAGGCTGAAATTATAAATTTTGGCATTTTAAGACAATATCAGTCCAACTGATAACCAAACCTATTTTCCCTCTTTTTAGCCATTCAATAGAGTTTCAAAATAATGAGTTAATAATACATGCTTATGGGAGAATCTTGGTAAATAATCTTTTCTTGAGTGACTACTTCCATTACGAATAAGAAGCATATACGTTTAATAGAAGACTCAAGTATTGAAGTATTAAGTGTTGAATTGATATTAATGTTCCATAGTAAACCTAAAGATAAAACTTCCTTGAAAGAGTAAAGAGCAAACAATACCTAAGTGGAGAAAGACTCATAACTTATTATTTTAAGTTTTTGAGTAAGTTATGGTGTCAAATGCTCATTAAATTATTGCTTCTAGTGGCCCTTTATGTTGATGCTTTCAAACATTGGATATGGGCTTGGTTCTTTTTGTAAATCAAAATTATAAATGCACCAATTACCCTTTTTTTGGACTATTCACGAATTTAAAAACAAAAATCATGACAACACAATGAAAAAAAAATGGAAATGTAATTAAAAAAACACTCTCTTTAGAAACGATATGAGCAATGATACCAAAAACAAATGTTGCAACTAATTATAAGCTTTTGACATCCTAAATTAAACAAAAAAGGCCTCAAACAATTAATCATGTTGTTAAGTTGATCAACTAGGACATCAACAATTCCAAAGAATCATAATGATAATGTTTTTGATATCAATAAGGCTCAAATTAAAATTTTTGACACTTGATGACAATATTTGTCCAACTAATAATCAAAGCCATCTTTCAATTTTTTCAGCTGTTCAACAAAGATTGAAAATGATGGGTTAATGACACATGCTTATTGGAGAATCTTGGTAAATAATCATTTCTTAAGTGACTGCTTACATTAGGAATCAAGAAGCATATATGTTCAGTAAAAGACCCAAGTGTTAAAGTATTAAGTGTTGAATTGATATTAATGTTCCATAGTAAACCAAAAGAAAGAAATTCCTTAAAAGAGTAAGAAGCAAACAATACATAAGTGGACATAGACTCATAACTTGCTATTTTAAGGTTTTGGGTAAGTTATCGTGTAAAATGCTTATTAAATTATTTCTTTTAGTGGTTTATTATGTTGATGCTTTCAAACATTAGATGTGGACTTGGTTCTTCTCATAAATTTAAATTATAATTGCCCTAACTACCTTTTTTTTTTGCACCATTCTAGAATTCTAAAAAAGAAAATCTTGACAATAATAACAAAAAAGAAAAATGAAGTGGAATTGAAAACCACTCTCTTGGGAAACAACCTAAGCAATGAAACTAAAAACAAATCTTGCAATTAATTATAAACTTTGGATATTCTAAATCAAACAAAAAATGCCCCAAAAAATTTCACAAGTCATTTAATTGGTTAGCAAGGACATCAACAATTCCAAAGAATAGTGATGATAATGTTTTCGATATTAATATGGCTCAAATTATAATTTTTGACATTTAAATACAATTGAGTCCAACTAATAACCAAACCCATTTTTCCATTTTTTCAGCCATTCAATAGAGTTTGGAAATGATGGTTTAATAACACATGTTTATGGGAGTATCTTAGTAAACAATATTTTCCTAAATGATTAGTTCCATTTGAAATCAAGAAGCATGCATGTTCCATAGAAGACCTAAGTGTTGAAGTATTAAGTGTTGAATTGATATTAATATTGCATGGTAAGCCAAAAGAAAAAAATTCCTTAAAAGAGTAAGGAGCAAACAATATGTAAGTGGAGATGGACTTATAACTTACTATTTTAAGGTTTTAAGTAAGTTATGCTTTTAGACATTGGATGTGGACATTATTCTTTTCATAAATTTAAATTATAAATGCCCCAATTACCTTTTTTTTTCTGGACCATTCAAGAATTTAAAAACAAAAGAAATGTTGATAATAATAACAAAAAAAAAGAAGGCAATGTTATTAAAAAAAAACAAACTCTTAGGAAATAACTTGAGCAGTGATATTGAAAATAAAAGTCGCAATTAATTATAAACTTTTGATATTCTAAATCAAACAAAAAATTCCTAGAACAATTTATCATGCCATTCAACTAGTTATGATGAGAACCATGGAGATGATGGGTGGAAGGTTTCAGAAGATACAAAAAATCCAACACAAGCTAGAGCTTCAATTGATGCAAGAGGTCCATTGCAAATTCCAGAAGGCCCAATAACGCGAGCTAGGGCCAGAAAGATCAAAGAAGCACTAAATGGGCTGATTTTGGACACTCAGGCCAACCAGGCTTCAAATGGTGCGAATTCAAGTCTTAAAAGAAGCCCAGGCCTATTTAATATAATTGGACTACTTAAATAGGTCAAAATAAGTGATAGAATTCACTCCTAAATAGGAGTTCATTGTATGTGCTGGAAGTAGTCCGAAATCCCTCCAAAATAGGGATTTCTCCTAAGTAGGAATTTTACCTCTTTTAGGATTGCTATCTAAGCCTATAAATAGGCACCCCTTGTAAGCTTTGGAGATATACAACTTTGAGTGAAATAAACAGCAAGGGTTTTTCTCCCTCGGTTCTTTCAAGAACTAAAGAACTTATCAAGAGGTAATTCTTCTTGTGGCGTTCAAATCGACTTATCACTCCCAATTCCTTCCTTTTCTGGAGTGTGGCGTCCATATCCATCTTGAATACCCTAGGTTCGTCTTCCTTCGAATATTGGGTCTAGGGTTTGTGTCATTCAACTCTGATTTAGCTTTCCTGGTTGTTCTTTGATTCATTGTGTGCGTTGGGTCCCTAAGCCACGTCTTTTTGGGGTTTTCCGCATCAAGTTAGCTAGGACATCAACAATTCCAAAGAATTGTGATGATAACATTTTCGATATCAAAAAGGCTCAAATTAAAATTGTTGACACTTGAAGACAATATCAGTCTAACTAATAACCAAACCCATTTTTCCATTTTTTTAGCCATTCAACAAAGATTGAAAATGATGAGTTAATAACACATGCTTATGGGAGAATCTTGGTAAATAATCTTTTCTTGAGTGACTACTTACATTAGGAATCAAGAAGCATGCATGTTCAATAAAAGACCTAAGTGTTGAAGTATTAAGTTTTGAATTGATATAAATGTTCCATACTAAACCAAAGGAAAAATATTCCTTAAAAGAGTAAGGAGCAAACATTACCTAAGTGAGGAAAAACTCATAACTCATTATTTTAAGGTTTTTGTGTAGTTATGGCATAAAATGCTCATTAAATTATTACTTTTAGTGGCCCATTATGTTCATGTTTTTAGACATTGGATATGGGCTTGGTTCTTTTTGTAAATTTAAATTATAAATGCCCTAATCACCCTTTTTTTTATACTATTCAAGAATTTTCAAAAGAAAAATCTTGACAACAATAACAAAAAAAGGATATGTAATTGAAAAAACATTACCTTGGGAAACAACTTGAGGAATGATACTAAAAAAAATGTTGCAATTAATTATAAACTTTTGAAATCTTAAATCAAACAAAAAAAGCCTAGAACAATTCCAAAGAATTGTGATGATAACATTTTCGATATTAATAAGGCTCAAATTAAAATTTTTGACATTTGATGACAAAATCTATCCAACAAATAATCAGAGCCATTTCTTAATTTTTTCAGCCGTTCAACAAAGATTGAAAATGATGGGTTAATGACACATGGTTATGGGAGAATTTTGGTAAATAATCATTTCTTGAGTGACTGCTTACATTAGGAATGAAGAAACATGCATGTTCAATAAAAGACCCAAGTGTTAAAGTATTAAGTGTTGAATTGATATTAATGTTCCATAGTAAACCAAAAGAAAGAAATTCCTTAAAAGAGTAAGAAGTAAACAATACATAAGTGGACATAGACTTATAACTTGCTATTTTAAGGTCTTAGGTAAGTTATCATGTAAAATGCTTATTAAATTATTTCTTCTAGTGGTCCATTATGTTGGTGCTTTCAAATATTAGATGTGGACTTGGTTCTTCTCATAAATTTTTATAATTGCCCCAATTACCTTTTTTTTTGGACCATTCTAGAATTCTAAAAAAGAAAATCTTGACAATAATAACAAAAAAGAAAAATGAAGTACAATTGAAAGAACACTCTCTTGGGAAACAACCTGAGCAATGATACTAAAAACAAATCTTGCAATTAATTATAAACTTTGGATATTCTAAATCAAACAAAAAATGCCCCAAAAAATTTCTCAAGTCATTTAATTAGTTAGCAAGGACATCAACAATTCCAAAGAATTGTGATGATAATGTTTTCAATATTAATATGGCTCAAATTATAATTTTTGACATTTAAATACAATATCAGTCCAACTAATAATGGGACCCATTTTTCCATTTTTCCAACCATTCAATAAAGTTTGGAAATGATGGTTTAATAACACATGTTTATGGGAGTATCTTGGTAAACAATATTTTCCTAAATGATTAGTTCCATTTGAAATCAAAAAGCATGCATGTTCCATAGAAGACCTTTGATACTAATGTTCCATAGTAAACTAAGAGAAAAAAATTCCTTAAATGAGTGAGGTGCAAACAATATGTAAGTGGGGAAAGACTCATAACTCACTATTTTAAGGTTTTTGGATAGTTATGGTGTAAAATGTTCATTCAATTATTACTTTTAGTGGCCTATTACGTTCATGTTTTTAGACATTGGATGTGGGCTTAGTTCTTTTTGTAAATTTAAATTATAAATGCCATAATCACCCTTTTTTTTAGACCATTCAAGAATTTTAAAAAGAAAATTCTTGACAACAATAACAAAAAAATGGATTTGTAGTTAAAGAAACACTACCTTAGGAAACAACTTGAGCAATGATACTGAAAACAAAGGTTGCAATTAATTATAAACTTTTGAAATCCTATATCGAACAAAAAAAGCTTAGAACAATTGATCATGTCATTCAATTGATTAGGTAGGACATCAACAATTCCAAAGAATCGTGATGATAACGTTTTCAATATTAATAAGGCTAAAATTAAAATTTTTGACATTTGATGGCAATATCTATCCAACTAATAATCAAAGCCATTTTTCAAAATTTTCAGCCATTCAACAAAGATTGAAAAAGATGGGTTAATGACACATGCTTATGGGAGAATCTTGGTAAATAATCATTTCTTGAGTGACTACTTACATTAGGAATCAAGAAGCATGCACATTCAATAAAACACCTAAATGTTGAAGTGTTAAGTGTTGAATTGATATTAAAGTTCCATAGTAAACCAAATGAAAAAAATTCCTTAAAAGAATATGGAGGAAACAATAAGTGGAGAAAGACTCATAACTTACTATCTTAATGATTTGGGTAAGTTATGGTGTAAAATGCTCATTAAATTATTGCTTCTATTGGTCCATTATGTTAATTCTTTCAAACCTTGAATGTGGACTTGGTTCTTCTGTAAATCTAAATTATAAATGCCCTAATTATCCTTTTTTTTTTACCATTCAAGAATTTTAAAAAGAAAAATCCTAACAACAATAACAAAAAAAAAAAGGATGTGTAATTGAAAAAACACTACCTTGGGAAACAACCTGAGCAATGATACCGAAAATAGATGTTGCAATTAATTATAAACTTTTGATATCCTAAGTCAAACAAAAATGGCCTCGAACAATTGATCAAGCCATTTAGCTAATTAACTAAGACATCAACAATTCTAAAAATTGTGATGATAATGTTTTTGATATCCATAAGGCTAAAATTAAAATTTTTGACATTTTATGACAATATCCATCCAATTAATAACCAGACCCATTTTTCCATTTTTTTCAACCATTTAATAGAGATTGAAAATGATTATTTAATAACACAAGCTTATGGGAGACTCTTGGCAAACAATCTTTTCCTGAGTGACTGATTCCATTATCAATCAAGAAGCATGCACGTTCAATAGAAGACCTAAGTGTGGAAGTATTAAGTGTTGAATTGATATTAATGTTCCATAGTAAACTAAGAGAAAAAAAATTCCTTAAAAGAGTGAGGTGCAAACAATATGTAAGTGGGGAAGGACTCATAACTTACTATTTCAAGGTTTTGGGTAAGTCTTGGTATAAAATGCTTATTAAATTATTACTTCTAGTGGTCTATTATGTTGATGCTTTTAGACATTGGATGTGGACTTGATTCTTTTTGTAAATTTAAATTATAAATGCCCCAATTACCCTTTTTATTTAGGCCATTCAAGAATTTCAAAAAGAAAAATCCTAACAACAATAACGAAAAAAAGGATGTGTAATTGAAAAAACACTACCTTGGGAAATGACCTAAGCAATGTTACCAAAAATAAATGTTGCTATTAATTATAAACTTTTGATATCCTAAGTCAAACAAAAAAGACCTCAAACAATTGATCATCTCATTCAATTGATTATCTAGGACATCAACAATTCCAAAGGATTGTGATGATAATGTTTTCAATGTCAATAAGGCTCAAATTATGTTTTTTGACATTTTAAAATGGTATTGGTCCAACTAATAAATGGACCCATTTTTCCATTTTTTCAACTATTCAACAGAGTTTAAAAATGATGGGTTAAAAACACATGCTTATAGGTGTATCTTGGTAAATAATCTTTACCTAAGTTACTTCTTCCATTAGGAATCAAGAAGCTTACACATTCAATAAAACACCCAAATGTTGAAGTGTTGAGTGTTGAATTTATATTAATGTTCCATAGTAAACCAAATGAAAAAAATTCCTTAAAAGAATATGGAGGAAATAATACGTAAGTAGAGAAAGACTCATCACTTACTATTTTAAGGATTTGGGTAAGTTATGGTGTAAAATACTCATTAAATTATTGCCTTTTGTGGTCCATTATGTTGATGCTTTCAAACCTTGGATGTGAACTTGGTTCTTCTTGTAAATCTAAATTATAAATGCCCTAATTACCCTTTTTTTGGACCATTCAAGAATTTTAAAATGAAAAATCCTGACAACAATAACAAAAAATAGGATCTGTAATTGAAAAAACACTACCTTGGGAAATAACCTAAGCAATGATACAGAAAACATATGTTGCAATTAATTATAAACCTTTAATATCCTAAGTCAAACAAAAATGGCCTTGAATAATCAATCACGCCATTTAGCTAATTAACTAAGACATTAACAATTCCAAAGAATTGTGATGATAATGTTTTCAATATCAATAAGGCTGAAATTAAAATTTTTGACATTTTAAGACAATATCGGTCCAATTAATAACTAAACCCATTTTTCCATTTTCTCAACCATTTAATAGAGATTGAAAATGATTAGTTGATAACACATGCTTATGGGAGAATCTTGGCAAACAATCTTTTCCTGAGTGACTACTTCCATTATCAATCAAGAAGCATGCATGTTCAATAGAAGACCTAAGTGTAGAAGTATTAAGTGTTGAATTGATATTAATGTTCCATAGTAAACTAAGAAAAGAAAATTCCTTAAAAGAGTGAGGTGTAAAACAATATGTTAATAGAGAAAGACTCATAACTTACTATTTCAAGGTTTTGGGTAAGTTTTGGTGTAAAATGCTCATTAAATTATTGCTTTTAGTGGTCCATTATATTGATGCTTTTGGACATTGGATATGGACTTGGTTCTTTTTGTAAATCTAAATTATAAATGCCCTAATTACCTTTTGTTTTGGATCATTCAAGAATTTTTAAAAGAAAAATCCTAACAACAATAACAAAAAAGGATGTGTAATTGAAAAAACACTACTTGGGGAAATGATCTCAGCAATGAAACGGAAAACAAATGTTGCAATTAATTATAAACTTTTAATATCCTAAGTCAAACAAAAATGGCCTCAAATAATCGATCACACCATTTAGCTAATTAACTAGGACATCAACAATTCCAAAGAATTGTGATGATAATGTTTTCGATATCAATAAGGCTAAAATTAAAATTTTTGACATTTTAAGACAATATCGGTCCAAACTAGGCCCATTTTTCCATTTTCTCAACCATTTAATAGAGATTGAAAATGATTAGTTAATAACACATGCTTATGGGAGAATCTTGGCAAACAATTTTTTCTTGAGTGACTACTTCTATTATCATTCAAGAAGCATGCATGTTCAATAGAAGACCTAAGTGTAGAAGTATTAAGTGTTGAATTGATATTAATGTTCCATAGTAAACTAAGAAAAGAAAATTCCTTAAAAGAGTGAGGTGTAAACAATATATTAATAAGGAAAGACTTATAACTTACTATTTCAAGATTTTGGGTAAGTTTTGGTGTAAAATGCTCATTAAATTATTGCTTTTAGTGGTCCATTATATTGATGCTTTCGGACATTGGATGTGGACTTGGTTCTTTTTGTAAATCTAAATTGTAAATGTCCCAATTACCTTTTTTTGGACCATTCAAGAATTTTAAAAAGAAAAATCTTGACAACAATAACAAAAAAAGGATGTGTAATTGAAAAAACACTACCTTAGGGAACAACTTCAGCAATGATATGAAAAATAAATGTTGCTATTAATTATAAACTTTTGATTTCTTAAGTCAAACAAAAAAGGCCTCAAACAATTGATCAAGCCATTTAACTAATTAACTAGGACATTAACAATTCCAAAGAATCATGGTAATGTTTTTGATATCAATAAGACTCAAATTAAAATTTTTGACATTGGAAAATGAAATCAGTCCAACTAATAACATGTCCCATTTTTCCATTTTTTCAACTATTCAACAAAGATTGAAAATGATGGTTTAATGACACATGCTTATGGGATAATCTTGGTACATATTCTTTTCCTAAGTGACTACTTCCATTAGGATTTAAGAAGCACACAAGTTCAATAGAAGACCTAAGTGTTAAAGTATTAAGTGTTGAGTTGATATTAGTGTTCCATAGTAAACCAAAAGAAAAAACCTCTTTAAAAGAGTAAGGAGAAAACAATACCTAAGTGGGGAAAGACTCATAACTTACTATATTAACGTTTTAGGAAAGTTATGGTGTAAAATGCTTATAAAATTATTATTTCCAATAGCCCATTATGTTCATGCTTTTAGATATTGGATGTGGGCTTGGTTTTTTTTGTAAATTTAAATTATAAATGCCCCAATTACCATTTTTTTGGACCATTCAAGAATTTAAAAAAAAATTGACAACAATAAAAAAAAAGAAAAAGAATGTATAATTGAAAAACACTCTCTTGGGAAATGACCTGAGAAATGTTACTAAAAGTAGATCTTACAATTAGTTATAAACTTTTGATATTTTAAATCAAATAAAAAATGCCTCAAACAATTGATCACCTCATTCAACTGATTATCTAGGGCATCAACAATTCCCAAGGATTGTGATGATAATATTTTTTATATCAATAAGGCTCAAATTATAATTTTTGACATTTTAAAATGATATTGGTCCAATTAATGAGTGGACCCAATTTTCTATTTTTTTAGCTATTCAACAAAGTTTTAAAATGATGGGTTAATAACACATGCTTATGGAGTATCTTGGTAAATAATGTTTTCTTGAGTTACTGCTTCCATTAGGAATCAAGAAGCATACGCATTCCACGGAAGACCCTAATGTTGAAGTAATAAGTTTTAAATTGATATTAATGTTCCATATTAAACCAAAAGATACAAATTCCTTAAAAAAGTAAGGAGCAAACAATACATAAGTGGAGAAGAACTCATAACTTAGTATTTTAAGGTTTGGGTATGTTATGGTGTAAAATGCTCATTAAATTATTGCTTTTAGTGTAATTGAAAAAACACTCTATTGGGAAACCACATGAGCAATGATACTGAAAACAGATCTTGCAATTAATTATATACTTTTGATATTCTAAATCAAACAAAAAATTCCTCAAACAATTTATCATGTTGTTCAATTAATTAGCTAAGACATCCATAATTCCAAAGAATTGTAATGATAATGTTTTCAATATCAATAAGGCTCAAATTTTAATTTTTGACATTTTAAGACAATATCGGTCCAACTAATAACTAAACCCATTTTTCCATTAAGTGCTGAATTGATATTAATGTTCCATAGTAAACCAAAAGAAAATAATTCCTTAAAAGAGAAAGGAGCAAACAATTAATAAGTGGAGAAAGACTCATAACTTACTATTTTAAGGTTTTGGGTAAGTTATGGTGTAAAATGCTCATTAAATTATGTTTCTTAGGGTCCATTATGTTGATGCTTTAAAAAATTGGATAAGGGCATTATTCTTTTTGTAAATTTAAATTATAAATGCCCTAATTACATTTTTTTTGGACCATTCAAAAATTTGAAAAAAAAAATAAATCTTGACTATAATATCAAAAAAAAAAAGGAAGTGAATTAAAAAAATGCTCTCTTAGGAAATGACCTGAGTAATAATATCAAAAACAAATGTTGCAATTAATTATAAACTTTTGATATCCTATATCAAACAAAAGAGGCCTTAAACAATTGATCGTGTCATTCAACTGATTAACTAGGACATCAACAAGTTAAAAGAATCATGGTGATAAAGTTTTAATATCAATAAGGCTTAAATTAAAATATTTGACATTTTAAGAAAATATCGGTCCAATTGATTATTGAACCCATTTTTCCAACTTTTAGCCATTCAACAAAGATTGAAAATGATGGGTTAATGGCACATGCTTATGGGAGAATCTTGGTAAATAATCATTTCATGAGTGACTGCTTACATTAGGAATCAAGAAGCATGCATGTTCAATAGAAGTCCTAAGTGTTGAAGTATTAAGTGTTGAATTGATATTAATGTTCCATAGTAAACCAAAAGAAAAAAATTCCTTAAAAGTGTAAGGTGCAACCAATATATAAGTGGAGAAAAACTTATAACTTACAATTTTAAGTTCTTGGGGAAGTTATGGTGAAAAATGCTCAGTAAATTTTTGCCTCTGGTTGTCTATTATGCGGATGCTTTCAGACATTGGATATGGACTTGGTTCTTGTCGTAAATTTAAATTATAAATGCCTCAATAACCATTTTTTTTTTGGGTCCATTCAAGAATTAAAAAAAAATATCTTGACAATAATAACAAAAAATAGGGAACTATGATTGAAAAAACACTCTCTAAGGAAATGACCTAAGCAATCATACTAAAACCAGATCTTGCAATTAATTTTAAACTTTTGATATTCTAAATCAAACAAAAAATGTCTCGAACAATTGATCATGTTGTTTAACTAATTATTTGGGATATCAATAATTCCAAAGAATTGTGGTGATAACCATTTTGATATCAATAAGTCTTAAATTATAATTCTTGACATTTTAAAACAATATCTTTCCAACTAATAACTAAACCCATTTTTCCATTTTTTCAACCATTCAACAAAGCTTGGAAATGATGGGTTAATAATAAATGGTTATTGGAGTATTTGGTAAATAATCTTTTCCTGAGTGATAGCTTCCATTATGAATCAAAAAGCATGCATATTCCATAAAAGACCCAAATGTTGATGTATTAAGTGTTGAATTGATATTGATGTTCCATATTAAACCAAAAGAAATAAATTCCTTAAAAGAGTAATGAGCCAATAATATGTAAGTGGAGAAAGACTCATAACTTACTATTTTAAGGTTTTGGGTAAGTTATGGTGTAAAATGTTCATTAGAGTATTGCTTTTAGTGGTCCACTATGTATATGCTTTCAAACATTAGATGTTGATAGTGTTATTTTCATAAATTTAAATTATAAATGCCCTAATTATGTCTTTTTTTGAACCATTCAAGAATTAAAAAAAAATTGACAATAATAAAAAAAGGACATATACTAAAAATACTCTCTTGGGAAATAACTTGAGAAATGATACTAAAAATAGATGTTGCAATTAATTATAAACTTTTGATACCCTAAATAAAACAAAAAAGACCTTGATCAATTGATCATGTTATTCAACTGATTAATTAGAACATCAACAATTCAAGAAAATTGTGATGATAACGTTGTGGATATCAAGAAGGCTCAAATTATAATTTTTGACATTTTAAGACAATATTGGTCCAACTAATAACCTAATCCATTTTTCCAATTTTTTTGCCATTTAATAGAGATTGAAAATAATGGGTTAATAACACATGCTGAAAGGGGAATCTTGGTAAATAATCTTTTCTTGAGTAACAACTTCTATTAGGAATCAAGAAGCATGCACGTTCAATAGAACACCTAAGTGTTGAATTAGTATTAAAGTTCCATAGTAAACCAAAAGAAAAAAATTCCTTAAAAGAGTATGGAGCAGACAATATGTAAGTGGAGAAAGACTCATAACTTACTATTTTAAGCTTTTGGGTAAGTTAAGGAGCAAAATGCTCATTAAATTATTACTTATGATGGTCCATTATGTTGATTCTTTTAGATATTGGATGTGGACTTGGTTATTGTTATAAATTTAAATTATAAATGCCTTAATTACTATTTTTTTGAACTATTCAAGAATTGAAAAGGAAAATTCTTGACAACAATAACAAAAAAAAAAAAGAAGTGTAATTGAAAAAACACTCTCTAAGGAAACAACTTGAGCAATGATACTATAAACAAATGTCACAATTGATTATAAATTGTTGAAATTTTAAATCAAACAAAAATAACCATGAACAATTGATCATGTCATTTAACAAATTAGCTAAGATATCAACAATTCAAAAGAATTGTGATGATAACGTTTTCAATATCAATAAGGCTCAAATTACAATTTTTGACATTTTAAGACACTATTGGTCCAACTAATAACCAAACCCATTTTTCCAAATTCTCAGTCATTCAACAAAGATTAAAAATGATGTGTTATTACACATGCTTATGGGAGACTCTTGGTAAATGATCTTTTCTTGAGTGACTCCTGCCATTAGGCATCAAAGAGCATACACATTCACTAGAAGACCCAAGTGTTGAAGAGTTAAGTGTTGAATTGATATTAATGTTTCATAGTAAACCGAAATAAAAAAATTCCTTAAAAGAGTAAGGAGGAAACATCACATATGTGGAGAACAACTCATAACTTAATATTTTAACAATTTGGGTAAGTTTTGGCGTTAAATTCTCAATAAATTATTACTTTTAGCAATCCATTATATTGATGCTTTCAGACATTAGATGTGCACTTGGTTCTTTTTGTAAATTTAAATTATAATGCCCTAATTACCCTTTTTTTTGGAGTATTCATGCATTTAAAAAAAGAAAATCTTGACAACACTAACAAAAAATAAAAAAGGAAGTGTAATTGAAGAAACACTCTTTTAGGAAACAACTTGAGTAATGATACTAAAAAGAGATGTTACAATTAATTATAAACTTTTGATATTTTAAATTGAATAAAAAAAGCCTTTGAACAATTGATCATGCCATCTAATTGATTAACTTGGACATCAACAATTCCAAAAAGAGTAAGGAGCAAACAATATGTAAGTGGAGAAAGACTCTAAACTTACTATTTTAAGGTTTTGGGGAAGTTATGCTGTAAAATGCTTATTAAATTATTGCCTCAAGTGGTCTATTATGTTGATGCTTTCAAACATTAGATGCAGACTTAATTTTTGTTGTAAATTTAAATTATAAATGCCTCAATTACCTTTTTTTTTTGGAATATTCATGAATTTAAAAAAAAATCTTCATAACACTAACAAAAAATAAAAAGGGAAGTGTAATTGAAGAAACAATCTTTTAGGAAACAACTTGAGCAATGGTACTGAAAATAAATGTTACAATTAATTATAAACTTTTGATATTTTAAATGAAACAAAAAAAGGCTTCAAACGATAGATCATGCTTTCAACAAATTTGCTAGGACATCAACAATTCCAAGGAATTGTGATGATAATGTTTTTAGTATCAATAAGGCTCAAATTATAATTTTTGACATTTTAAAATAATATCGATCCAACTAATAACTAGACCCATTTTTCCATTTTTTCAGCCATTCAACAAGGTTTGGAAATGATGGGTTAATAGCACATGCCTATGAGAGTATCTTGGTAAATTTTTTGAGTGGCACCTTCCTTTAAGAATCAAGATGCATGCATGTTCCATGGAAGACCCAAGTGTTGAAGTATTAAGTGTTGAATTGATAATAATGTTCCATATTAAGCCAAACGAAACAAATTCCTTAAAAAAGTAAAGAGCCAACAATACATAAGTGGAGAAAAACTCTTAACTTACTCTTTTAAGGTTTTAGGTAAGTTATGGTGTAAAATGCTCATTAAATTATTGCTTCAAATGGTCCATTATGTTAATGCTTTCAAACATTTGATGTTGACATGGTTCATTTTGTAAATTTAAATTATAAATGCCCCTATTACCATTGTTTTTTGGACCATTCAAGAATTTAAAAAAAAATCTTGACAACAATAAAAAAAGGGACATGTAATTGAAAAAACACTCTTTTAGGAAACAACCTAAACAATGATGCTGAAAATAGATGTTGCAATTAATTATAAACTTTTGATATCCTAAATCAAACAAAAAAGGCCTCAAACAATTGATCATGTTGTTCAACTGATTAACTAGGACATAAACAATTCCAAAAAATCATGATGATAACATTTTTGATATCAATAAGGCTCAAATTAAATATTTTGACATTTTAAGACAATATTGGTTTAGCTAGTAACCAAACCCATTTTTCTATTTTTTCAGCTATTTAATAAAGATTGAAAATGATGCATTAATAACACATGCTTATGGGAGAATCTTGGTAAATAATCTTTTCTTAAGTGACTGTTTCCATTAGGAATCTAAAAGCATGCATGCTCTATAGAAGACCCAGGTGTTGAAGTATTAAGTGTTGAATTGATATTAATGTTCTATAGTAAACCAAAAGAAAAAAATTCCTTAAAAGAGTATGGATTAAACAATATGTAGGAAGAGAAAGACTCATAACTTACTATTTTAACATTTTAGGAGAAGTTATGGTGTAAATGCTTATTAAATTATTGCCTCTAATGGTCTATTATGTTGGTGCTTTTAGACATTGGATGTGGACATAATTCTTGTATTAAATTTAAATTATAAAACCATTAATTACCTTTTTTTGGGACCATTTATGAATTTTTAAAAGAAAAATAGTGACAACAATAACAAAAAAGAAAAAAGGATGTGTGATTGAAAAAACACTCTTTAAGGAAATGACTTGAGCAATAATACTAAAAACAGATCTTGCAATTAATTATAAACTTTTGATGTTCTAAATCAAGCCAAAAATGCCTTGAACAATTGATCATATTGTTCAACTAATTATCTAGGACATCAGCAATTCCAAACAATTGTGATGATAGTGTTTTCGATATCAATAAGGCTTAACCTTATAATTTTTGACATTTTAAAATAATATTAGTCCAACTAATTACCAAACCCATTTTTTCATTTTTTCAGCCGTTCAACAAAGTTTGGAAATAATGGGTTAATAACACAAGCTTATGAGAGTATCTTGGTAACTAATCTTTTCCTAAGTGACAACTACCATTAGGAATCAAGAAGCCTACTCATTCCATAAAAGGCCCAAGTGTTGAAGTACTAAGTGTTGAATTGATATTAATGTTCCATATTAATCCAAACGAAACAAATTCTTAAAAGAAGAAGGAGCCAACAATATGTAAGTGGAGAAAGACTCGTAACTTACTATTTTAAGGTTTAGGGTATGTTATGGTGTAAAATGCTCATTAAATTATTGCTTTTAGTGGTCCATTATGTTGATGCTTTTAGACATTGGATGTGGGCTTGGTTCTTTTTGTAAATTTAAATTATAAATGCCCTAGTTACCTTTTCTTTTTTTGGACTATTCATGAATTTTAGAAAACAAAATCTTGACTACTCTAAGAATAAAAAAGGGAGTGTAATTGAAAAAACACTTTTAGGAAACAATGTAAGCAATGATACCGAAGCAGATGTTGCAATTAATTATAAACTTTCAAAATTCTAAATCAAACAAAAAAAGGCCACAAACAATTCATCATGTTGTTCAATTGATTAGCTAGGACATGAACAATTCCTATGAATTGTGATGATAATATTTTCAATATCAGTATGGTTGTAATTATAATTTTTGACAATTTATGACAATATCGAACCAACTAATAACTGAACCCATTTTTCATTTTTTCAGCCATTGAATAATGTTTGAAAATGATGGGTTAATAACACATGCTTATAGGAGAATCTTGGTAAATAATCTTTTCTTGAGTGATTGTTTTCATTAGGAATCAAGAAGCCTATGCATTCAATAAAAGACCCAAGTGTTAAAGTATTAAGTTTTGAATTGATATTATCATTCCATGGTAAACCAAAAGAAAAAAAATTCCTTAAAAGAGTATGGAGCAAATAGTATGTAAATGGAGAAAGACCCATAACATACTATTTTAAGGTTTTGGGATAGTTATGGTGTAAAATGCTCCTTAAGTTATTGCTTCTAGTGGTCCATTATGTTGATGATTTTTGACATTGGATATGGACTTGGTTCTTCTTGTATATTTAAATTGTAAATGCCCCTAACTATGTTTTTGTTTTGGGACTATTCATGAATTTAAAAAATATATATTGAAAACACTAACAAAAATTAAAAATGAAGTGTAACCGGTGAAACACTCTCTTGGGAAATGATGTGAGCAATGATATCAAAAACAGATGTTATAATTAATTATAAACTTTTGATATTCTAAATCAAACAAAAAATGCCTTGAATAATTGTTCATGCCATTTAACTGATTAGGTACGACGTCAACAATTCTAATGAATTGTGATGACAACGTTTTGGATATCAAAAACGCTAAAATTATAATTTCTAACAATTTAAGACAATATTGGTCCAACTAATATCCGGACTCATTTTTCCCTTTTTCCAGCCATTGAATAGAGTTAAAAAATGATGGGTTAATAACAAATGCTCATGGGAGAATCTTGGTAAATAATCTTTCCCTATGTGACTACTTCCATTAGGAATCAAGAAGCATGCACACATTCAATAAAAGACCTAAGTGTTGAAGTATTAAGTGTTGAATTAATATTAATGTTTCATAGCAAATCAAAAGAAGAAAAATAAATGCTCACTGAATTATTGCTTCTAATGGTCTATTATGTTTGACATTAGATGTGGGCTTGGTTTTTTTTGTAAAATTAAATTATAAATGCCCCAATTGCCTTTTTTTTTTGGACTATTCATGAATTAAAAAAAGAATCTTAACAACACTAAGAAAAAGAAAGGAAGTGTAATTGAAAAAACACTATTTTAGGAAACAACTTAAAGCAATGATAGTGAAAATAGATGTAGTAATTAATTATAAACTTTTGATATCCTACATAAAAAAAAAAAAGGCCTCAAACAATTGATCATGTTGTTAAAGTGATTAGCTAAGACAACAAAAATTTCAAAGAATCATGATGATAACATTTTTGATAACAATAAGGCTTCAAAGATAAAATTTGACATTTTAAGATAATATTAGTCCAACTAATAATTGGACCCATTTTTCCAAAGTTTCAGCCATTTGACAGACATTGAAAATGATGTGTTAATGAAACATGCTTATGGGAGACTATAGGTAAATAATCTTTTCTTAAGTGATAGCTTCCATTAGGAATCAAGAAGCATGCATACTTAACAGAAGACCCAAGTGTTAAAGTATTAAGTGTTAAATTGTTATTAATGTTTCGTGGTAAACCAAAAGAAGAAAATTCCTTCAAAGAGTATAGAGCAAACAAACAATATGTAATTGGAGAAAAACTCAAAACTTACTATTTTAAAATTTTGGGTAAGTCATGGAGTAAAATGCTCATTAAATTATTATTTCTGATGGTCCATTATGTTGATGCTTTTAAACTTTAGATATGGACTTGGATATTGTTGTAAATTTAAATTATAAATGCTCCAATTACCACTTTTTTTTAAACCATTCAAGAATTGAAAAAAAAAAATCTTCACAATAGTAATAAAAAAAAAAGGAAGTGTAATTGAAAAAACACTCTCTAGGGAAACAACATGAATAATAATATTGTCAATAAATATTGCAATTGATTATAAATTGATGATATCCTAAATCAAACAAAAATGGCCTTGAACAATTGATCATGTTGTTCAACTAATTAGCTAAGACATCAATAATTCCAAAGAATCATGACGATAACATTTTTGATATCAATAAGGCTCAAATTATAATTTTTGATATTTTAAGACAATATCGGTCCAACAAAAAATCAGACCCATTTTTCCAAATTTTCAGCCACTCAACAATGATTGAAAATGATGTGTTAATAACACATGCTTATGGGCGACTTATGGTAAATAATCTTTTCCCAAGTGATAGCTTCCATTAGGAATAAAGAAGCATGCATATTCAATAGAAGACTCAAGTGTTAAAGTATTAAGTGTTAAATTGATATTAATGTTCCATGGTAAACCAAAAGAAGAAAATTCCTTCAAAGAGTATGGAGCAAATAATACATAATTGGAGAAAGGCTCATAACTTACTATTTCAAAGTTTTGGGTAAGTTATAGACTAAAATGCTCATTAAATTATTACTTCTAGTGGTCCACTATGTTGATGCTTTTAGACTTTAGGTGTGGACTTGGTTATTGTTGCGAATTTAAATTATAAATGCCCTAACCTCTTTTTTTTTTTTCTCAAACCATTCAAGAATTAAAAAAAAACTATCTTGACAACAATAACAAAAAAAAGGGAAGTGTAATTGAAAAAACACTTTATTGGGTAGACAACTTAAACAATGATGTTGTAAACACACATTGCAATTGATTATAAATTGTTGATATCCTAAATCAAACAAAAGTGCCCTCAAACAATTGATCATGTCATTCAACCAATAGGCTAAGATATCAACAATTCCAAAGAATCATGATGATAACATTTTTGATATCAATGAGGCTTAAATTATAATTTTTTGCATTTTAAGATAATATTGGTCCAACAAATAATTGGACCCATTTTTCCAAATTTTCAGCCATTCAACATAGATTGAAAATGGTGTGTTAATAACACATGGTTATGGGAGACTCTTGGTAAATAATCTTTTCCTGAGTGACACCTTCCATTAGGATTCAAGGGGCATGCATATTCTCTAGAAGACCCAAGTGTTGAAGAATTAAGTGTTGAATTGATATTAATGTTCCATAGTAAACCAAAATAAAAAAATTCCTTAAAAGATTTATGTAAGTGGAGAAAGACTCATAACTTAATATTTTATAGTTTTAGGCTGGTTATGGTGTAAAATGCTCATTAACTTATTACTTTTGGTGGTCTATTATGTTGATGCTTTAAAACATTGGATGTAGTCTTGGTAATTATTGTAAATTTAAATTATAAATGCCTTAATTACCTTTTTTATTTGGACCATTCAAGAACTGGAAAAAAAAAAATCTTGACAACAATAACCAAAAGAAAACGGAAGTATAATTGAAAAAACACTCTCTTGGGTAACAACATGAGCAATGATACCGTAAACAAATGTTGCAATTGATTATAAATTGTTGATATCTGAAATCAACCAAAAATGGCCTCGAACAATTGATCATGTCGTTCAACTAATTAGCTAAGACATCAACAACTCCAAAGAATCATGATGATAATGTTTTTGATATCAATGAGGCTCAAATTAGAAATTTTGACATTTTAAGACAACATCAATCCAACAAATAACCAAACCCATTTTTCCAAATTTTCAACCATTCAACAGAGATTGAAAATGATGTGTTAATAACACATACTTATAGGCGACTCTTGGTAAATAATCTTTTCTCAAGTGATAGCTTTCAATAGGAATCAAGAAGCATGCATGTTCAACAGAAGACCCAAGTGTTAAAGTATTAAGTGTTAAATTGATATTAATGTTCCATGGTAAACCAAAAGAAGAAAATTCCTTTAAAGAGTATGGAGCAAATAATACGTGAATGGAGAAAGACTCAAAACTTACTATTTTAATGTTTTGGGTAAGTTATGGAGTAAAATGTTCATTAAATTATTACTTCCGGTGGTCTATTATGTTAATGTTTTTAGACTTTAGATGTGGACTTGGTTATTGTTGTAAATTTAAATTATAAGTGCCCCAATTACCTCTTTTTTATTAAACCATTCAAGAATTAAAAAAAAAAATCTTGACAACAGTAAAACACTCTCTTAGGTAACAACATGAGCAATGATACTATAAACAAATGTTGCAATTGATTATAAATTAATGATATCCTAAATCAACCAAAAATGGCCTCAAACAATTGATCATGCCATTCAACTAATTAGCTAAGACATCAATAATTCCAAAGAATCATGATGATAATGTTTTTTATATCAATAAGGCTTAAATTATAATTTTTGACATTTTAAAACAATATTGGTCCAAAAAATAAATTGACCCATTTTTCCAAATTTTCAACCATTCAACAGAGATTGAAAATGATTTGTTAATAACACATTCTTATGGGCGAATCTTGGCAAATAATCTTTTCCCAAGTGATAGCTTCCAATAGGAATCGAGAAGCATGCACATTCAACAAAAGACCCAAGTGTTAAAGTATTAAGTGTTGAATTGATATTAATGTTCCATGGTAAACCAAAAGAAGACAATTCCTTCATAGAGTATGGAGCAAACAATACGTAATTGGAGAAAGACTCATAACTTACTATTTTAAAGTTTTGGGTAAGTTATGGAGTAAAATGCTCATTAAATTATTGCTTCTGGTGGTCCACTATGTTGATGCTTTTAGACATTAGGTATGGACTTAGTTATTGTTGTAAATTTAAATTACTAATGCCCAATTACCTTTTTTTTTAAACGATTCAAGAATTTTAAAAAGAAAATCTTGACAAAGGTAACAAAAAAAAAAGGAAGTGTAATTGAAAAAACACTTTCTTGGGTACTTAACTTGAATAATGATATTGTGAACAAATATTGCAATTGATTATAAATTATTGATATCCTAAATCAAACAAAAATGCCCTCGAACAATTGATCATGCCATTCACCTGATTAGCTAAGAAATCAACAATTCCAAAGAATCGTGATAACATTTTTGATATCAATGAGGCTCAAATTATAATTTTTGACATTTAAGACAATATCGGTCTGACAAATAATTGAACCCATTTTTCCAAATTTTCAACAATTCAACATAGATTGAAAATGATGTGTTAATAACATATGCTTATGGGAGAATCTTGGTAAATAATCTTTTCCTAAGTGACTACTTCCATTAGGATTCAAGGGGCATGCACATTCTCTAGAAGACCCAAATGTTGAAGAGTTAAGTGTTGAATTGATATTAATGTTCCATAGTAAACCAAGACAAAAAATTCCTTAAAAGAGTTATGTAAGTGGAGAAAGACTCATAACTTAATATTTTATGGTTTTAGGTTGGTTATGGTGTAAAATGCTCATTAAATTATTGCTTCTAGTGGTCTGTTATGTTGATGCTTACAGACATTGGATGCGGTCTTGGTTATTGTTGTAAATTTAAATTATAAATGCCCTAATTACCTTTTTTCTTGGACCATTCAAGAATTGAAAAAAAAAATCTTGACAACAATAACCAAAAAAAAAGGAAGTGTAATTGAAAAAACACTTTCTTGGGTAACAACATAAGCAATGATACTGTAAACAAATGTTGCCATTGATTATAAATCGTTGATATCTTAAATCAACCAAAAATGGCCTTGAACAATTGATCATGTCGTTCAACTAATTAACTAAGACATCAATAACTCCAAAGAATCATGATGATAACATTTTGGATATCAATGAGGCTCAAATTATAATTTTTGACATTTTAAGACAATATCAGTCCAACAAATAAGCAAACCCATTTTTCCAAATTTTTAGCCATTCAACATAGATTGAAAATGATGTGTTAATAACACACGCTTATAGGTGACTTTCGATAAATAATCTTTTCCTAAGTGACAACTTCCATTAGGAATTAAGAAGCATGCACATTTAACAGAAGACCCAAATGTTAAAGTATTAAGTGTTGAATTGATATTAATGTTCCATGGTAAACCAAAAGAAGAAAATTCCTGCAAAGAGTATGGAGCAAACAATACATAATTTGGAGAAAGACTCATAACTTACAATTTTAATATTTTGGGTGAGTTATGGAGTAAAATGCTCATTAAATTATTGCTTCCAGTGGTCCACTATGTTAATGCTTTTAGACTTTAGATGTGGACTTGGTTATTATTGTAAATTTAAATTTTAAATGCCTTAATTAACTCTTTTTTTAAACCATTCAAGAATTGTAAAGAAAAAAATCTTGACAACAATAACCAAAAAAGAAAAAGAAAGTATAATTCAAAAAAAACACTCTCTTAGGAAACAACCTTAGCAATGATACCATAAACAGATGTTGCTGTTGATAACAAATTGATGATATCCTTAATCAAGCTAAAAAGGCCTTAAACAATTGATCATGTCATTATACTAATTAGCTTAGACATCAACAATTCCAAGGAATTGTAATGATAACATCTTGGATATCAAGAAGGCTTAAATTATAATTTTTGCCATTTTAAGACATTATCAATCCAACTAATAATCGGACCCATTTTTCCAAATTTTTAGCTGTTCAATAAAGATTGTAAATGATGTGTTAATAACACATGCTTATGGGAGACTCTGGGTAAATAATATATCTCCTGAGTGACTAGTTCCTGTAGGAATCAAAAAGCATGGACGTTCAACAAAAGACCTAAGTGTTGAAGTATTAAGTGTTGAATTGATATTAATGTTCCATAATAAACCAAAAGAAAAAAATTCCTTAAAAAAGTATGGAGCAAACAATACGTAAATGGAGAAAAACTCATAAATTACTATTTTATGGTTTTGGGTAAGTTTTGGAGTAAAATGCTCATTAAATTATTGCTTTTGGTGGTCCATTATATTGATGCTTTAAGACATTGGATGTGAACTTGGTTATTGCCATAAATCTAAATTATAAATGCCCTAATTACCTTTTTGAACCATTTAAGAATTGGAAAAAAAAAATCTTCACAATATTAACAAAAAAAAAGTGAAGAAGTGTAATTGAAAAAATACTCTCTTGGGAAACAACTTGAGTAATGATACCATAAACAAAAATGGCCTCAAACAATTGATCATGTTGCTTAGCTAATTTGCTAGGACATCAACAGTTCCAATGAATTGTGATGATAACGTTTTCAATATTAATAAGGCTCAAATTATAATTTTTGACATTTTAAGACAATATTGGTCTAACTAATAGCTGGATCCATTTTTCCAAATTTTCAGCTGTTCAATAGAGATTGAAATTGATGTGTTAATAACACATGCTTATGGGAGACTTTTGGTAAATAATCTTTTCCCGAGTAACTACTTCCATTAGGAATCAAGAAGCATGTATGTTTTCTAGAAGACCTAAGTGTTGAAGAGTTAAGTTTTGAATTGATATTAATGTTCCATAGTAAGCCAAAACAAAAAAGTTCCTCAAAAGAGTAAAGAACAAACATTACATAAGTGGAGAAAGACTCACAACTTACTATTTTAACCATTTAGGTAAGTTATGGTGTAAAATGCTTATTAAATTATTTCTTTTAGTGGTCCATTATGTTGATGCTTTCAAACAATGGATATGGACTTGGTTTTTGTTGCAAATTTAAATTATAAATGCCTTAATTCCCTTTTTTTTAGGACAATTCATGTATTTAGAAAAAAAATTCTTAACTACACTAACAAGAAAATAAAAAGGGAAGTGTAATTGAAGAAACACTCTCTCAAGAAAGAACCTGGACAATGATACTAAAAAGAGATGTTGCAATTAATTATAAACTTTTGATAATTTAAATGAAACATAAAAAGGTTTCGAATAATTGATCATGTTGTTCAACTAATTTTCTAGGACATTAACAATTCCAAAGAATCGTGCGTTTTTTTATATCAATAAGGCTTAAATTATAATTTTTGACAATTTAAGAGAATATTGGTCCAACTAATTATTGGACCCATTTTTCCATATTTTCAGCCATTCAAGAGAGATCTAAAATGATGGGTTAATAACACATGCTTATAGGAGACTCTTGGTAAATAATTTTTTCTTGAGTGACTGCTTCCATTAGAAATCAAGAAGCATGTAGGTTCTATAGAAGTCCCAAGTGTTGAAGTATTAAGTTTTGAATTGATATTAATATTCCATAATAAACTAAAAGAAAAAAAAATTCTTAAAAGAGTAAGGAGCAAACAATATGTAAGTCAAGAAAAACTCATAACTTACAATTTTAAGGTTTTAGGGAAGTTATAGTGTAAAATAGTCATTAAATTATTGCCTCTAGTGGTCCATTAAGTTGATGCTTTCAAACATTGGATGTGGACTTGATTCTTCTACTAAATTTAAATTATAAATGCCTCAATTAACTTTTGTTTTTGGGACTATTCAAGAATTTAATAAAAAAAAAATCTTGACAACAATAACAAAAAAAAAAGATGTGTGATTGAAAAAACACTCTCTTAGGAAACAACTTGAGCAATGATATTGAAAATAGATCTTGAAATTAATTATAAACTTTTGATATTCTAAATAAAACAAAAAATGCCTTGAACAAGTGATTATATCATTTAATTAATTATCTAGGACATCAATAACTCTAAGGAATTATGATGATAATGTTTTTGATGTCAATAAGGCTTAAATTATAATTTTTGACATTTTAAAACAATATCGGTCTAACTAATAACTACACCCATTTTTCCATTTTTTTCAGCCATTTAATAGAGTTTGGAAATGTTGGGTTAATAACACATGCTTATGAGAGTATCTTGGTAAATAATCTTTTCCTGAGTGACAGCTTCCATTTGGAATCAAGAAGTATGCATGTTCCATAAAAGACCCAAGTGTTGAAGTATTAAGTGTTGAATTGATATTAATGTTCCATAGTAAACCAAAACAAAAAAATTCCTCAAAAGAGTAAGGAGCAAACATTACATAAGTGGAGAAAGACTCATAACTTACTATTTTAACAATTTGGGTAAATTATGGTGTAAAATGCTCATTAAATTATTGCTTCTAGTGATCCATTATGTTAATGCTTTCAGACATTAGATGTGCACTTGGTTCTTTTTGTGCATTTAAATTATAAATGCCCAACTACCTTTGCTTTTTTGCATTATTCTTGCATTTAAAAAAAATATAATCTTGACAACACTAACAAAAAATAAAAAAGGAAGCGTAATTGAAGAAACACTCTTTTAGGATACAACTTGAGCAATGATATTGAAAATAGATGTTGTAATTAATTATAAAGTTTCAATATTTTAAATGAAACAAAAAGTGATTTTGAACAATTGATCATGTTGTCCAATTGATTAGCTAGGACATCAATAATTGCAAAGATCATGATGATAATGTTATCGATATCAATAAGGCTCAAATTAAAATTTTTGACAATTTGACATAATATCGGTCTAACTAATAACTAGACCCATTTTTCACTTCTTTAACCATTCAATAAAGTTTGAAAATGATGGTTTAATAACACATGCTTATAGGAGAATATTGGTGAATAATCTTTTCTTGAGTGATTGCTCCCATTAAGAATCAAGAAGCATGCACATCCTAAGTGTTAAATTGATATTAATGTTCCATAGTAAACCCAAAAAAAAAAAAATCCTCAAAAGTGTAAGGAGCAAACAATACATAAGTGGAAAAGGACTCATAATTTACTATTTTAACCATTAAGGTAAGTTATGGTGTAAAATGCTTATTAAATTATTGCTTCTAGTGGTCCATTATATTGATGCTTTCAAACATTAGATATAGACTTGGTTCTTATTGTAAATTTAAATTATAAATGCCTTAATTACTTTTTTTTTTTAGGACAAGTCATGTACTTAGAAAAAGAAATCTTGACAACACTAACAAAAAAAATAAAAAGGGAAGAGTAATTGAAGAAACACTAGGCAATGATACTGAAAGGAGATGTTGCAATTAATTATAAAATTTTAATAATTTAAATGAAACAAAAAAAGGCTTCAAATAATTGATCATGTTGTTCAACTAATTTTCTAGGATATTAACAATTCCAAAGAATCGTGTGTTTTTCATATCAATAAGGCTCAAATTATAATTTTTGACACTTTAAGAGAATATCGGTCTAACCAATTACTGAACCCATTTTTCCATATTTTCAGCCATTCAACAAAGATCTAAAATGATAGGTTAATAACACATGCTTATGGGAGACTCTTGGTAAATAATCTTTTCTTGAGTGATTGCTTCATTAGAAATCAAGAAGCATGCACGTTCAACAAAAGACCTAAGTGTTAAAGTATTATGTATTGAATTGATATCAATGTTCCATAGTAAACCAAAAGAAGAAAATTCCTTCAAAGAGTATGGAGCAAACAATAAGTAATTGGAAAAAGACTCATAACTTGCTATTTTAAGGTTTTGGGCAAGTTATGGTGTAAAATACTCATTATATTATTGCTTTTAGTGATCCATTATGTTGATGCTATTAGACATTAGATGTGCCCTTGGTTGTTTTTGTAAATTTAAATTATAAATGCCCCCATTACCTTTCTTTTTTGGATTGTTCTTACATTTTAAAAAGAAATAATCTTGACAACACTAACAAGAAATAAAAAAGGAAGTGTAATTGAAGAAACACTCTCTTAGGATACAACTTAAGCAATGATATTGAAAACAAATTTTGCAATTAATTATAAAGTTTTGATATTTTAAATGAAATAGAAAAAGGCTTTGAACAATTGATCATATCATCCAACTATTTAGCTAGGACATCAACAATTCAAAAGAATTGTGAAGATAATGTTATTGATATTAATATGGCTCAAAGTATAATTTTTGACATTTTAAGACATTATATGTCCAACTAATAACAAGATTAAGAAAAAAAAAAGGTAATGTAATTCAAAAAACACTCTTTGGGAAATGACCTAAGCAATGATATCGAAACAAATGTTTAATTAATTGTAAACATTTGATATTCTAAATCAAACAAAAAAGGCTACAAACAATTCATCATGTTGTTCAACTGATTAGCTAGGACATCAACAATTCCTATGAATCATGATGAGAACAATTTCAATATTAGTAAGGTTGAAATTATAATTTTTTATAATTTAAGAAAATATTGGTCCAACAAATAATTGGACCCATTTTTCTATTTTTTCAGCCATTGAATAGAGTTTGAAAATGATGGGTTAATAACACATGGTTATGGGAGAATCTTGGTAAATAATATTTTCTTGAGTCAGTTCTTACATTAGGAATAAAGAAGCATGTGTGTTCAATAAAAGACCTAAGTGTTGAAGTATTAAGTGTTGAATTGATATTAATGTTCCATGGTAAATCAAAAGAAAAAAAATTCCTTAAAAGTGTATGGAGAAAATAATACATAAATGGAGAAAGACTTATAACAAACTATTTTAAGGTTTTGGGATTGTTATGGTGTAAAATGGTCCTTGAATTATTGCTTCTAGTGGTCCATTATGTTGATGCTTTTAGACATTAGATATGGACTTAGTTCTTCTTACAAATGTAAATTGTAAATACACCAATTACTATTTTGTTTTGGGACTATTCATGAATTTTTTAAAAAAAAATCTTGAAAACATTGACAAAAAATTAAAAAGGAAGTGTAATTAAAGAAACACTCTCTTGGGAAATGACTTGAGTAATGATATTGAAAATAGACATTGCAATTAATTATAAACTTTTCATATTCTAAATCAAACAAACAATGCCTTGAATAATTGTTCATGTTGTTCAACTGATTAGCTAAGACATCAACAAATCCAATGAATTGTGATGATAACATTTTGGATATCAATATGGCTGAAATTATAATTTTTAACAATTTAAGACAATATCGGTCCAACTAATAACTGCACCCATTTTTGCAATTTTTCAGCCATTGAACAGAGTTTCAAAGTGATGGGTTAATAACACATGCTTATGGGAGAATCTTGGTAAATAATCTTTTCTTGAGTGACTGCTTCCATTAGGAATCAAGAAGCATACATGTTCAATAGAAGACCTAAGTGTTGAAGTACTAAGTGTTGAATTGATATTAGTGTTTCATAGCAAACCAAAAGAAGAAAATCCCTTAAGAAAAGTAAGGAGCAAACAAAATGTAAGCGGAGAAAAACTCGTAACTTAGTATTTTAAGTTTTTAGGTTAGTTTGGTATAAAATGCTCATTAAATTATTGCTTCCAGTGGCACACTATGTTAATGCTTTAAAAATTAGATGTGGGCATGGTTCTTACGTAAATTTAAATTATACATACCTTAATTGCCTTTGTTTTTTGGACTATTCACAAATTTTAAAAAATATATATTGACAACGCTAAGAAAAAAAAAAGGAAGCGTAATTGAAAAACACTCTATCGAGAAATGACCAGAGCAAAGATACTGAAAACGAATGTTACAATTAATTTAAATTACAAATTCTCCAATTACCTTTTTTTTTTGACTATTCATGAATTTTAAAAAAAATCTAGACAATGCTAACAAAAAAAAAAACACTTTTTTGGGAAAGAACCTGAGCAATGATACTAAAAACATATGTTGTAATTAATTATAAACTTTTGATATTCTTAATCAAACAAAAAAGGCCTTGAACAATTGATCATGTTGTTCAACTAATTAGCTAGGACATCAACAATTCCAATGAATCGTGATGATAAGTTTTTTGATATCAATAAGGCTAAAATTATAATTTTTGACAATTTAACATAATATCAATCCAACTAATAACTAAACCCATTTTTTTATTTTTTCAGCCGTTCAATAGGGTTTGAAAATGGTGGGTTAATAACACATGCTTATGGGAGAATCTTTGTAAATAATCTTTTCCTGAGTGACTGCTTCCATTAGGATTCAAGAAGCATACAAGTTCAATAAAAGACCCAAGTGTTGAAGTATTAACTGCTAAAATGATATTAATGTTCCATAGTAAACCAAATGAGAAAAATTCTTTCATAGAGTAAAGAGCAAACAATATGTAAGTCGAGGAAGACTTATAACTTTCTATTATAAGGTTTTGGGTAAGTTATGGTGGAAATTGCTCATTAAATTATTGCTTTTAGTTGCCCATTACATTGATGCTTTCAAACATTGGATGTAGACTTTGTTCTTTTTGTAAATTTAAATTATAAGTGCCCTAATTACCTTTTTTTTGGACTATTCACAAATTTTAAAAAAAAATCTTGATAACACTAACAAAAAAGAAAAGGAAGTGTAATTCAAAAAACACTCTATTGGGAAACAACTTAAGCAATGATACTGAAATTAAATGTTGCAATTAATTATAAGCCTTTAATAGTCTAAATCAAACTAAGAAGGACTTGAACAATTGATGGCACCGTTCAACTAATGAGTTGGGACATCAACAATTCCAAAGATTCATGATCATAATGTTTTCGATATCAATAAGGTGCAAATTATAATTTTTGATAGTTTAAGACAACATTGGTCCAACTAAAACTAGGCCCATTTTTCCTTTTTTTCAATAGAGTTTGAAAATGATGTGTTAATAACACATATATATGGGAGAATCTTCGTAAATAATATTTTCTTGAGTGACTGCTTCCTTTAGGAATCAAGAAGCATGCACGTTTAATAGAAGACTTAAATGTTAAAGTATTAAGTGTTGAATTGATAATAATGTTTCATAGCAAACCAAGAGAAGAAAATTCCTTAAAAGAGTAAGGAGCAAACAATATGTAAGTGGAGAAAGACTCATAACTTAGTATTTTATGTTTTTAGGTTAGTTTTGGTGTAAAATGCTCAATAAATTATTACATTTGATGGCCTATTATGTTGATCCTTTCAGACATCAGATGTGGGCATGGTTCTTTTTGTAAATTTAAATTATAAATGCCCCAATTTCTTTTTTTTTTTGGACTATTAATGAAATTTTAAAAAAAAATCTTGACAACACTAAGAAAAAAAAAGGAAGTGTAAGAAAACACTTTCTTGGGAAATGACTTGAGCAATGATACTAAAAACAAATGTTGCAATTAATTATAAACCTTTAATAACCTAAATCAAACAAAAAAGACCTTGAACAATTGATCATGCCATTGAACTGATTAGCTAAGGCATCAACAATTCCAAAGAATCATGATGATGATGTTTTCAATATCAATAAGACTCAAATTATAATTTTTGACATTTTAAGACAATATTAGTCCAATTAATAATTGGACCTATTTTTCCATTTTTTGAGTTGTTCAACAAAGTTTGAAAATGATGGGTTAATAACACATGCTTATGGGAGCATCTTGGTAAATAATCTTTTTCTAAGTGACTACTTCCATTAGGAATTAAAAAGCATGCATGTTCAATAAAAGACCTAAGTGTTGAATTGATATTAATGTTCCATAGTAAATCAAAAGAAAGACTTATAACTTACTAATTTAGGGTTTTTGGGAAGTTATGGTGTAAAATACTAATTAAATTATTGCTTCTGGTGGCCCATTACATTGAAGCTTTTAGACATTAGAAGTGAACTTGGTTCTTTTTGTAAATTTAAATTATAAATTCCCCAATTAAATTTTTTTGCTTGGACTATTCACAAATTTAAAAAAAAAAATCTTGACAATACGAACGAGAAAAAAAAAAGAAAGTGTAATTTAAAAAACACTTTCTTGGGAAATGACCTAAGCAATGATACCAAAAATAAATGTTACAACTAATTATAAACTTTTGATTTTCTCAATCAAACAAAAAAGGTCATAAACAATTGATCATGCCTTTCAACTAATTAGCTAGGACATCAACAATTCTAAAGAATCGTGATGATAATGTTTTCAACGTCAATAAGGCTCAAATTATAATTTTTGGTATTTTAAGATAATATTGGTCCAACTAATAACTAGACCCATTTTTTTCAGCCATTCAACAAAGTTTGAAAATGATGCGTTAATAACACATGCTTATGGGAGAATCTTGATAAATAATCATTTCCTGAGTGACTGCTTCCATTAGGAATCAAGAAGCATACGCGTTCAATAAAAGACCTAAGTGTTTACGTATTAATTTTTGAATTGATATTTATGATCCATAGTAAACTAGAAGAAAAAAATTCCTTAAATGAGTAAGGAGCAAATGAAACATAAGTGGAGAAAGACTCCCAACTTACTATTTTTAGGTTTTGGGCAAGTTATGGTGCAAAATGCTCATTAAATTATTGCGTCTTATGGTCCATTATGTTGATGCTTTCAAATATTAGATGTGGACTTGGTTCATGTTGTAGATCTAAATTACAAATGCCCTAATTACCCTTTTTTTAGACTATTCATGAATTTTAAGAAAAATGTCTTGACAACAGTAATAAAAAAATGGTAGTGTAATTCAAAAAACACTCTCTTGGAATACCACTTGAGCAATGATACCGAAAATAGATGTTGTAATTGATTACAATCTTTTGGTTTGCTAAATCCAATAGAAAAGATGTCAAACAATACATCATGTCATTCAATTGATTAGCTAGGACAACAACAATTCCTAAGAGTCGTGATGATAACATTTTGGAAATCAATAAGGCTTAACTTATAATTTTTTACATTTTAAGACAATATTAGTCCAACTAATAATCGAATCCATTTTTCCATTTTTTGAGTTGTTCAACAATGTTTGAACATGATGGGTTCATAATACATGCTTATGGGAGAATCTTAGTAAATAACCTTTTCTTGAGTGACAGCTTCCATTGGGAATCAAAAAGCATGCATGTTCAATAGAAGAGCCAAGTGTTGAAATATTAAGTGTTGAATTGATATTAATGTTCCATAGTAAACCAAAAAAAAAAAAAATTCCTTAAAAGAGTAAAGAGCAAACAATGCGTAAGTGGAGAAAGACACATGTCTTACAATTTTACAATTTTGGGTAAGTTATGGTGTAAAATGCTCATTAAATTTTTTCTTCCAGTGGCCTAATACATTAATGCTTTTAGACATTGGATGTGGACTTGGTTCTTTTTGTAAATTCAAATTATAAATGCCCCAATCACCTTTTTTTTATGGACAATTCATGAATTTGAAAAAAAACAAAATCTTGACAACACTAACAAAAAAAAGAAGAAAAAATAAGTGCATTTCAAAATACACTCTCTTGGGAAACAACCTGAACAATGATACTGAAAGCAGATGCTACAATTAATTATAAACTTTTGATATTCTAAATCAAACAAAAAAGGACTCGAACAATTAATCATGTCATTCAATTGATTAGCTAGTATATCAACAATTTTAAAGAATCCTGATGATAACGTTTTGGATATCAATAAGACTCAAATTATAATTTTTGACATTTTAGGACAATATCACTCCAACTAATAACCGAACCCATTTTTTCATTTTTTTAACTAGTATATAGAGTTTGAAAATGATGGGTTAATAACATATGCTTATGGGAGAATCTTGGTAAATATTACTTTTTTGAATGACTACTTCCATTAAGTATCAAGAAGCATGTACGTTTAATAGAAGACCCAGCTGTTGAAGTATTAAGTGTTGAATAGATATTAATTTTCATAGTAAACCAAAAGAAAAAATTTCCTTAAAAGAGTGAGGAAATAGTACGTAGGTGGATAAAGTCTCCTAACTTACTATATTAAGGTTTGGGGTAAGTTATGGTGCAAAATGCTCATTAAATTATTGCTTATAGTGGCCCATTATGTTGATGCTTTTAGACATTGGATATGGACTTCGTTATTGTCATAAGTTTCAAATATAAATGCCCAAATTCCCTTTTTTTTCACTATTCATTAATTTAAAAAAAAAATCTTGACAACAATCACAATAAATAGCCTGAGCATTAAAAAACACTATCTTGGAAAATAACCTGAGCATTGATACCAAAAATAGATGTTACTATTAATTATAAACTCTTGATATTCTAAATCAAACAAAAAGGTTTTGAACAATTGATCATGTCATTCAACTAAATAGCTAAGACATCAATAATTCCAAAGAATTATGATGACAACATTTTCAATATTAGCTAGGCTTCAATTATAATTTTTGACATTTTAAGACAATATCGATCCAACTAATAACCAAACCCATTTTTTCATTTTTTCAGCTATTTAATAGAGTTTGAAAATGATGGGTTGATAAGACAGGCTTATGGGAGAAACTTGGTAAATAATCTTTTCCCGAGTGATTGCATCCATTAGGAATGGAGAAGCATGCACATTCAATAGAAGGCCCAATTGTTGAAGTATTAAGTGTTGAATTAATATTAATGTTTTATGTTATACCAAAGGAAAAAAATTCCTTAAAAGAGCAAAGAGCAAACAATGCATAAGTGAAGAAAGACTCCTAACTTACTATTTTAAGGTTTTGGGAATGTTATGGTGCAAAATGCTCATTAAATTATTACTTCAAGTGGCCCATTACATTGACGCTTTTAGACATTGGATGCGGGCTAGGTTCATTTTGTAAATTTAAATTACAAATGCCTAATTACTTTTTTCTTTTTGGACTATTCATGAATTTAAAAAAATAAATCCTGACAACACTAACAAAAAATAAGAAGAAGTGCAATTCAAAAAACATTATCCTAGAAAACAACCTAAGCAATGATATTAAAAACAGATTTTACAATTAATTATAAATTTTTGATATTCTAAATCAAACAAAAAAGGCCTTCAACAATTGATCATATCATTCAATTGATTAGCTATTACATCAACAAATGCAAAGAATTGTGATGATAACATTTTGGATATCAATAAGGCTCAAATTATAATTTTTGATATTTTAGGACAATATCGGTCCAACTAATAAGTGGACCCATTTTTCCATTTTTTCAGCCAGTACATAGAGTTTGAAAATGATGAGTTAACAACACATGCTTATGGGTGAATTTTGGTAAATATTATTTTTCTAAATGACTACTTCCATTAGGAATCAAGAAGCATGCACATTCAATACAAGACCCAACAATTGAAGTATTAAGTGTTGAATAGATATTAATGTTTCAGAGTAAACCAAAGGAAAAAAAATTCCTTAAAAGAGTAAGGAGGAAATAGTACATAAGTGGATAAAGTCTCATAACTTACTATATTAAGCTTTGGGGTAAGTTATGGTGCAAAATACTCATTAAATTATTGCTTCTAGTGGCCCATTATATTAATGCTTTTAGACATTGGATATGGACTTGGTTCTTGTTGTAAATTTAAGTTATAAATGCCCCAATTCCCTTTTCTTTTTTTCACTATTCATTAATTAAAAAAAAAAAATCTTGTCAACAATCACAATAAAAAAGGAAGTCTAATTGAAAACCACTATCTTGGGAAATAATTTGAGCATTGATACCAAAAGTAGATGTTACAATTAATTATAAACTCTTCATATTCTAAATCAAACAAAAAGGTTTTGAACAATTGATCATGTCATTCAACTGAATAGCTAAGACATCAACAATTCCAAAAAATCATGTTGACAGTGTTTTCAATATTAGTAAGGCTTAGATTATAATTTTTTACATTTTAAGACAATATCGGTCCAACTAATAACCAAACTGACTTTTCCATTTTTTCAACATTTCAATAGAGTTTGAAATTAATGGGTTTATAAGACAGGCTTATGGGAGAATCTTAGTAAATATTAATTTCCTAAATGACTTCATCCATTAAGATTAAGAAGCATGCATGTTCAATACAAGACCTAATTGTTGAAGTATTATGTGTTAAATAAATATTAATGTTTCATTGTAAACAAAAAGAAAAAAATTCCTTAAAAGAGTAAGGATGAAATAGTATATAAGTGGATAAAGCCTCATAACTTACTATATTAAGATTTGGGGATGTTATGGTGCAAAATGCTCATTAAATTATTACCTCTAGTGGCACATTATATTAATGCATTCAGACATTAGATGTGGACTTGGTTCTTGTTCTAAATTTAAGTTATAAATGCCCCAATTCCCCTTTTTTTTTTACTATTCATTAATTTTTTCAAAAAAAATCTTAACAACAATCACAATAAAAAAGGAACTCTAATTGAAAACTATTATCTTGAGAAATAACTTGAGCAGTGATATCAAAAATAGATGTTACAATTAATTATAACTCTTGATATCCTAAATCAAACAAAAAGGTTTTGAACGATTGATCATGTCATTCAACTGAATAGCTATGACATTAAAAATTCCAAGGAATCGTGATGACAGCGATTTCAATATCAGTAAGGTTCAAATATAATTTTTGACATTTTAAGACAATATCAATCCAACTAATAACCAAACCCATTTTTCCATTTTTTCAACTGTTCAATAGAGTTTGAAAATGATGGGTTAATAAGACAAGCTTATGGGAGAATCTTAGTAAATATTATTTTCCTAAATGACTCCTACCATTAAGAATCAAGAAGCATGCATATTCAATACAAGACTCAACTGTTAAAGTATTAAGTGTTGAATAAATATTAATATTTCATAGTAAACAAAAAGAAAAAAATTCCTTAAAAGAGAAAGAAGGAAATGGTATATAAGTGGATAAAGTCTTACAACTTACTATATTAAGGTTTGGGGTAAGTTATGGTGCAAAATGCTCATTAAATTATTGCTTTTAGTGGCCCATTGTGTTGATGCATTAAGACATTAGATGTGGACTTGGTTCTTGTTGTAAATTTAAGTTATAAATGCCCTAATTCCATTTTTTTTAAACTATTCATTAATTTTTTAAAAAAAAAATCTTGACAACAATCACAATAAAAAAGGAAGTCTAATTGAAAACCACTATCATGGGAAATAACCTAAGCACTAATGCCAAAAATAGATGTTACAATTAATTATAAACTCTTCATATTCTAAATCAAACAAAAAGGTTTGAACAATTGATCATGTCATTCCACTGAATAACTAAGGCATCAACAATTCCAAAGATTCGTGATGACAATGTTTTCAATATTAGTAAGGCTTAGATTATAATTTTTGGCATTTTAAGACAATATCGGTCCAACTAATAA
>CM034055.1:3218745-3244534 GCA_019804595.1 Bruguiera parviflora
CTATTGAAGGATTAGGTGTTGAATAGATATTAATGTTTCATAGTAAACGAAAAGAAAAAAATTCCTTAAAAGAGTAAGGAGGAAATAGTACATAAGTGGATAAAGTCTCATAACTCACTATATTAATGTTTAGGGTACGTTATGGTGCAAAATGCTCATTAAATTATTGCTTCAAGTGGCCCATTATGTTGATGCTTTCAAACATTGGATGTAAACTTGGTTCTTATTGTACATTTAAGTTATAAATGCCCCAATTCTCTCTCTTTTTTTAACTATTCATTAATTTTTTTAAAAAAAAATCTTGACAACAATCATAATAAAAAAAGGAACTCTAATTGAAAACCATTATCTTAGGAAATAACCTGAGCAGTGATACCAAAAATAGATGTTACAATTAATTATAAACTCTTGATATTCTAAATCAAACAAAAAGGTTTCGAAAAATTGATCATGTCATTCAACTGAATAGCTAAGACATCAACAATTCCAAGGAATCGTGATGACAGTGATTTCAATATCCGTAAGGTTCAGATTATAATTTTTGACATTTTAAGACAATAACGTTCCAACTAATAACCAAACCCATTTTTCCATTTTTTCAACCGTTCAATAGAGTTTGAAAACGATGGGTTAATAAGACAAGCTTATTGGAGAATCCTAGTAAAAATTATTTTCCTAAATGACTCCTTCCATTAAGAATCAAGAAGCATGCATGTTAAATACAAGACCCAACTGTTAAAGTATTAAGTGTTGAATAGATATTAATGTTTCATAGTAAACAAAAAGAAAAAAATTCCTTAAAAGAGAAAGAAGGAAATAGTATATAAGTGGATAAAGTCCCACAACTTACTATAGTAAGGTTTTGGGTAAGTTATGGTGCAAAATGCTCATTAAATTATTGCTTCTAGTGGCCCATTATATTGATGAAGTCAGACATTGGATGTGGAGTTGGTTCTTGTTGTAAATTTAAGTTATAGATGCCCCAATTTCCTTTTTTTTTTTAACTATTCATTAATTTTTATGAAAAAAATCTTGACAACAATCCCAATAATAAAGGAAGTCTAATTGAAAACCACTATCTTGGGAAATAACCTAAGCACTGATGCCAAAAATAGATGTTACAATTAATTATAAGCTCTTCATATTCTAAATCAAACAAAAATGTTTTGATCAACGGATCATGTCATTCAATTGAATAGCTAAGGCATCAACAATTCCAAAGAATCGTGATGACAGTGTTTTCAATATCAGTAAGGCTCAGATTATAATTTTTGGCATTTTAAGACAATATCGGTCCAACTAATAACCAAACCTATTTTTCCATTTTTTCAACCTTTCAATAGAGTTTGAAAATGATGGGTTTATAAGACAAGCTTATAGGAGAATCTTAGTAAATATTATTTTCCTAAATGACTCCTTCCATTAAGAATCAAGATGCATGCATGTTCAATACAAGACCCAACTATTGAAGGATTAGGTGTTGAATAGATATTAATGTTTCATAGTAAATCAAACAAAAAGGCTTCGAACAATTGATCATGTTGTTCAACTGAATAGCTAAGACATCAACAATTCCAAAGAATCATGATGACAACATTTTCAATATCAGTTAGGGTCAAATTATAATTTTTGACATTTTAAGACAATATCGATCCAACTAATAACAAAACTCATATTTCCATTTTTTCAACCATTCAATAGAGTTTGAAAATAATGGATGAATAAGACAGACTTATGGGAGAATGTTGGTAAATAATCTTTTCCCAAGTGACTGCTTCCATTAGGAATGAAGAAGCATGCACGTTCAATAGAAAGCCCAACAATTGAAGTATTAATTGTTGAATTAATATTAATGTTCTATGTTATACCAAAAGAAAAAATTTCCTTAAAAGAGTTAGGAGGAAATAGTATGTAAGTGGATAAAGTCTCATAACTTACTATATTAAGGTTTGGGGTAAGTTATGGTGTAAAATGCTCATTAAATTATTGCTTCTAGTGGCCCATTATGTTAATGCTTTCAGACATTGGATGTGGACTTCGTTCTTATCGTAAGTTTAAATTATAAATACCAAAATTCCCCTTTTCTTTTACTATTCATTAATTTTAAAAAAAAATCTTGACAGCAATCACAATAAAAAATGAAGTCTAATTGAAAAAACACTAACTTGGAAAATAACTTGAACAAAACTATATTATTCTAGACCTACTCTGATTGACCTCTCATCAAAGGAACAATTTGAGTGTAATTATGCAGAATATGATGGTAGTAGTATCCATTGCTGCAAAATTTGAAGAAGGTGATTCTAACTCTTAAATAACAAGATTTATAGTAAATGGGTTTACTAGATAGTTTAAAGGTTGGTAGGATTTTTATTTGTCAAACAAAGATAAATCTTAGATATTTAATGCTATAAAAATAGAGCAAGGAGTGCACTAGCTTAAATTAGTGTTAGTACACTAATTTATACACATAGAGATCATCAATTAGATAAGTAAAAATTTCTAATGGATTCAAAGCACCAAAGGTATAAGGATGTGATTATGACAATGAATATAATGTTTGGCATAAACATAAAAATTAATTTCATGAACATTTTGTGTTAATGAGTCTTAACAAGGTAAGAAGAAATCTTGAAATTACTTTTCTCACAAATAATAATTAGTGAAAATTTAGTCAATTCTTGAGGGTTATCCAAAAATTGAACTAGAAATATTTGTAGTAAAAGCTAATCATTATTAAAGATGGTCTCCTTTTGTTTCAAGAATTTATTCACACAAAATATTCATGAAATTAACATTAGTGTCTTTTCTAAATATTTTATTCATTATCAAAAGCACATCCTTGCACCTATGGTACTCTTAATTTATCAAATTCCATCAAACGATGTACCTAATGACCTTGAATAGATTTTCATATAAGAAGTGAATGGTTTAATTGTTGAGAGATAAGACTATGACTTTGATTCTTCCTAGAAAGGTTTCTCCTTTCTTTGCAAGGACTTATTCACACAATATGTTCATTAAATTAACTTTTAAGCCTACACTAAACATGATATTGATTATGACAAGCTCAACCTTACACCTTTGGTATTCTAAATGCATTGAATTCCATCAAATAATAGAGTTATTGATCTTGAATAGATTTTTTTACTAGAACTGAATGGTTTAATTGTTGAAGGATGAGACCATATCATCATTTCTTGCTAACAAGATTTCTTCTTTCCAAGTTAGGACTTATTGACACAAAATGTTCATGAAATTAATTTTTATGTCTAAAACAAACATTATATTCATTGTCAGAACCACATTCTTATACCTTTGGTGCTGTGAATCTATTGAATTCCATCAAATAAAAAAGTCATTAATATAGAATTGCTTTTCCTACATGTATTAAATAGTTCAACTCTTGAGGAATGAGACCCTCACTTCATTACTTGCTAACAAGGTTTATCATTTCATTGCAATGACTTATTTACACAAAGTTATCATGAAATTAACTTTTATGACTATAACAAATATTATATTCATTGTCTTTAACACTTAACTTTTGGTACTTTGAATTCATTGAATTAACTAGAAAGACTATTGAAAATGATATTCTTATTGCTCTAACTAGAAATGACCCTATAGTTAAGTTAAGCTAAAAGTAGTCAAGGTCAATGATGACAAAGTTATGTAGGATTCACAGGATCCTTATGAGTTGTGAAAATGAAAAAACTACTATTGATGGAAAAGAGGCAAAAATGCCTAACAAGTAGCTTTTATTAAAGCCACTTTATGAAAGTAAGGATTTTGAAGGGCAACTTTACTATGAATGAAAAGACTCCACACATGGAGGTTATTACCTTTGCTCTAGTATAAATAAATCCCTTTGAGGATAAAGAAGGTAAAGTCTAGTTTAAGGTTCTTAAAATTTCTTTCCTTCTCCTTTGTATCACTTGTAATATAGAAGATTGTATTAACAATCATTGTTTTATAAAAGCTTTTCTCCTATAAGCCATTTATGTTTCTTTTAAATTTTGCTACTATTGTTGCTTAAATTGCTTGTTTGCCAATTTGCCTATTTTTCTATAAAGATAGGTTTATTTATGTTTTGTGTAAGCATTATATTCATTGGAACAAGCAAGTCTACACACTTTTGGTACTAGGAATCCAGAGAATTCTACCAAACAATGGAGTCTCTAATAATGATTAGCATTTCTTACAAAAACTTTTGGTTCAATTCTTGAATAATGAGACCATCTCATCATTTCTTCCTAGCACAGTTTGAGCTTTTGGCATAAGAGCTCATTCACATAAAATGACATAGAAAATAACTTTTATACTTACAACAAACATTATATTCATTGCAACAAAGTAAGTTTGTACATCTTTGTTACAAGGAATCTAGAGAATTCCATCAAATAAAGGAGTCTCTAATAATGATTAACTTTTCTTACAAGTATTTTTAGTTCCATTCTTGAATAGTAATACTATCTTGTCATGTCTTCCTAACAAGGTTTTAGTTTTTAGTACAACAACATATTCATGCAAGAGGATATGGAAAATAACTTTTCTTAAGATTCTTTGTACCAAAGGTGTATAGACTTGCAGGTACAAAAGTTATTTTTTTAGTTCAATTTGCTTGACTGAGTTCTTGTGTTGAAAGCTAGAACCTCATTAGGATTAAATGATGAAGCAACCTCATTATTTAGGAATTGAACCAAAAATACTTGTAAGAAAAGCTAATCATTATTAGATATTCCTTTCTTTGATGGGTTTCTATGGATTCCTAGTTCCAAGGGTGTATAGATGCTAATCAAGATCAATGAGTCTTTTATTCAATGAAATTTAATGGATTTAGACCACTAAAGGTGTATAAATGTGCATGTTGCAATGAATATAATGTTTGGTGTAGTTAAAAAATTTGATTTTAACATCATTTTGTGAAAATGAGTCTTTGGAACAAAATGACGAGCCTTGTTGGTAAGAAATAAAATAAGGGTCTCATTACTCAAAAATTGAACCACTTAATACTAGTAAGAAAAGCTAATCAAAATGAATGACTTCTTAATCTGGTGGAATTAAATAGATTCAAAGTGCCAAAGGAGTAAAGATGTCATTGTTATAGTATATATAATGTTTAAGGTGTGTGAATGAGTTTCTACAAAGGATTTTTTTAATGATGATTAGCTTTTCTTACAAGTATTTTAGGCCAAATTCATTATTAAAAAGTTTGTCTTTTCATTTCTTCCCAACAAGGCACCAATTTTCATTGCAAGAACTCATTCACACAAAATAATTTAGAAAATAACTTTTGTGCTCACAACAGACATTATATTTATTGCAATAAGCAAGTCTATACACCTTTGGTACTAAGAATCCAAAGAATTATATCAAACAAAGGAGTCTTTGATAATGATTAGCTTTTCTTACAAGAAGTTTTGGTTCAAATCTTGAATAATGAGACTATCTCATCATTTCCTCCCAATAAGGTTTAAGCTTTTAGTGCAAAAGCCCATTCACACAAAATGAACTAGAAAATAGTCTTTATGTCTGATAATGAATTATAGAACCCCATAATAGACATTATATTCATTATAACAAAGCAAGTATGTACACCTTTGGTTCAAGGAATCTAAAGAATTCCATCAAACAATGGAGTGTTTGATAATGATTAACTTTTCTTACAAGTATTTTAGGTTTAGTTACTACTTTATCTTCATTTCATCCTAACAAGGTTTTAGCTTTCAATATAACAATTCATTCATGCAAAATGATCTAAAAAATAACTTTTGTTGGGATTCCTTGTGCCAAAGGTGTATAGATATGCTTCTTGCAATGAATATAATGAAAATTATGGGCACAAAAGTTATTTTCTAGTTCAACTTGTGTAAATGAGTTCTTGCACCAAAAGCTAGAACCTTATTAGGACTAAATGATGAAATGACCTTATTATTCAGGAATTGAACCAAAAATCCTTGTAAGAAAAGCTAATTATTATCAGATACTTCTTTCCTTGATGGGATTTTATGAATTCCTAGTTCCAAAGGTGTATAAATGCTAATCAAAATCGGAAGTCCTTTGTATGATGGAATTTATTGGATTTAGACTACCAAAGGTGTATAGATGTGCTTGTTATAATGAATATAATATTTGATCTAGTTAAAAAAGTTAATTTCAACTTCATTTTGTGAAAATAAGTCCTTGCAACAAACTAAGGAGACATGTTAATAAGAAATGAAATAAAGGTCTCATTACTTAAAATTTAAACCATTCAATACCAGTAAGAAAAGCTAATTAAGATGAATGATTCTTTTGTTTGGTGTAAAGACAAAGGAGTAAAGACATCCTTATTGTAATGAATATAATATTTATTGTAGACACAAAAGATAATTTCAAAATTGAGTCCTTACAAAGGAGTTTTTGATAATGATTAACTTTTCTTCCCAGTATTTTAGCCCAAATTCATTAATAAAGAGACTATCTCTTCATTTCTTCCTAAAAAGGTACCAACTTTCATTATAAGACTCATTCACACAAAATGACTTGGAAAATAACTTTTGTGCACATAATAGAATTATATTCATTACAATAACCAAGTCTATGCACCTTTAGTACTAGGAATTTAAAGAATTCCATCAAGCAAAGGAGTTCTTGATAATGATTAACTTGTTTTACAATGACTTTGAAGTTCCCAACTTCACCGTAGGATCTACTAAAGGGGGTGAATCAGTATCACCCTCTTAAAAAACTCTGATAATTTAAGTCAAAGTAGTGTACTTCTTTAATACTTTGGCTTTTGTCAATATGCGGGTGGGTGAACAACTTCAAACTCTTCTCAGAAATGAACTCTTTCTCAAATTCAACTAAGGTAGATCTATTGTTACCTACTAATCACAATAGCCCCTAAAGTTACCTTTCAAACACCTTGCCTATTGAACGGATTGGTTGTTCTTGATTAGGTCTTCTTTTAGGTTATGGGTTTGATGATTCTTTAGCTTTGTTCACAACTTAATTCAAAACATAGAATGTAAATTCAAAGCAAGGACACAAGAGATTTACGTGGTTTAGCCAATGTGACCTACTCCATGGTAGTAGGGATTCTTCCTCTACTTAGAGAATCCACTATACTTGAGAATACCAGTGTGGTATCTCCTATGATTATAATGTAGTTACAAAAGATTTCTTAATCTTTTACTCCTTTCACTATTACAAATACAAAGCAATCATAATACAAAGAGTGTTGCCTACTGTGTCTACCCTTCTTCTAGCTTGTCTTGCCTCTACTTGATTTGAATAGGTTGCTTCACTATCGCTTGGAAGATCACCAAAACACTCTCTAACCCCGCTTGAAGAAATCTAGAAATTCGTTGAGTTCTCTTTAAGCTTTACAAAATGTCTTCACTAGGTTGTCTCACACGCTCTACTTCAAAAGAGATAAGTCTTGGTTTATATATTGCCCTCTATGGAAACCCTAATAGGGTTTATTGTAGTTATGGAGGACTTCCTTTCTTGCTCCTCCATGTGGCTTCATACTACTGTTCCATTCAAGATTCAGCATTATTCTCCTTAATTTACTTTTCTTGCTCTTTTCTTTCTACCGAAATCTCATCCTTTGAATGCTTGAATAGATGGCTAGGATTGTCCATGAATAGTTAAAAATGTACAAAAGAAACTGCCCCTGCAACTACCCATCTTCCAAAGATGCTAAGTTAAAATTCCATAACCTTCCCTTCTTTCAGACTCCTTGTCTATCCATAACCCAGAAATTATTTCGTCCTCCAAAATCGCTGTTGGACTTAGTCTCAGGACAAGCTTACCGACTTGCAAATTTAATTTCTTATGAACTTATTATTCGTATACAACCCCGTCACACTATCACGCTAAGACTTAAGCAATGCTAAACTCCCTCTACAAGTTTACTCCAAGGAGATCACTTTACGAGGTTATTTGACATGCTAGTCTTATCTTGTAATTCCTAAGATATGAGCTACTTCTTCTTGCACACTTAAATTTGGTTGACAATAATTACAACCCATACAAGGTTGTGGGAACAACAATCTCCCCTTTTGTAATTGTTGGCAACACTCACAACAAAAACCATTATGCAATAGTCCTTCACAATCTTCTTAGAGTAATAATCTAGAAGCAGATGGATTACAATTCCCCCTAAATATGCACTCCCCCTTCCTTAACAACTCCCCCTACATTGTTGCTTCTCTCCCCTTTTGCCAACCAATTACAAATTTGAAACACCCACAAAGTAAAGATGGAGGATTCACATGAACTTCAGGCTTGAGGAGGCATTTGCACAGATAGACTCATTCTGTGCTTTTCAAACAGCTTTGTGGATAGAGGTTTAGTTAGAATATCTGAGATTTAATCTTTAATGCCAACAAACTCTAATTGAATTGTGCTCTCTTCCACTTGATCCATGATAAAGTGATACCAGATGCCAATATGCTTGCTCCTTGAATGTTGAATTGGATTCTTGCTGAGATCAATTGCACTTTGATTATCACAATGTACACTCATTGGTAACTTCACTTCAACACCTAAATCTACCAATTGTCTTTGCATCCATATCACCTGAGTACATGTTGCACAAGTAGCCATATACTCAGCCCCAGTTATGCTCAAAGTAACACTGTTTTGCTTTCTACTTAACCATGCAACACACTTTGAACCCAAGTAAAAGCTGCAGCCACTAGTTGATTTTCTATCATCTGTACTTCCTGCCTAGTCTGCATCAGTGTATGCTTATAGTTTTACAAAATCCATGGCAAGATACCACAAACCCATTTCCAGTGTCCCTTTTAGGTATCTTAGGATTCTTTTTCACTATAACACATGAGATTTCTTAGGATCGCTCGGAATCTACTGGCAATGCACACAGCTTGCATGATATCAAGCCTTGATGTTGTAAGGTACAAAAGGCTCCCTATCATCTTCCTATATTCTATAGGACTTGTACTCTTTCCTTCCTAATCTTTTGTTAACTTACAGCCCATTATCATAGGGGTACGACAGGTCTACTATCCTCTATGTCAAACTTTTTTAGCATCTCTTTGGCATATTTTGTCTAGAAAATAAAAATACCTTCTTCACACTGTTTTTTTTTTTTGTAATCTAAGAAAGTAAGTCATTTCACAAATTAATGACATCTCAAATTCCTCACTTATCTTCTATGCAAATTCTTGGCATAACTTAGAGTGATCCCCTCCAAAGATGATGTTATCTAACATATACTATGGTTATTAGCTTTCCTTTCTCTGAGTTGAGCACATATAGGTTATTATCAATTGTTCCTCTTCTAAAGTTCAACCTTCTCAAATATGCATTCAGCCTACTGTACCATGCTCTTGAGGCTTGTTTAAGGCCATACAAGGCTTTCTTCAGTTTGCACATGTGTGTCTCATCCTCACTAATTTGTACTCCATCAGGTTGTTCAATATACACTTCTTCTTTCAGGAGCCCATTCAAAAAGGCTGATTTCACATCCATTTGATAAACTTTACACCTCTTATGTGCTATCAAAGCTAAGAACATTCTAATAGTTTCCAGCTTTGCTACTGGTGCAAGTTTCATCAACATCTACTCCTTTTAGTTTGTGTGTAGCCTTTGCAAACTAGTTTAGCCTTGTTCCTCACCACCTTGCCATCTTTATTATGTTTATTTCTAAACACCCATTTTGTTCCTATGACATTCTTATTAGTGGGTCTTGGAACTAGCCCCCATGTATCATTCTTCTCGATTTGATCTAGCTCCTCATTGATAGCTTTAACCCAGGCTTTGTCTTGTACAGCCTCATCAACAGATTTAGGTTCAACTTGTGAGAGCAAAGTAGTGGCTCCCACAATTCTTTTTCTTATTGTAACTCTTACTGATGGGTCACCTATGATCTGATTTCCTTGATGAGCACTAGACCAAGTTTTCTTTGTCTTTCTCTCTTGCATAGTCTTAATTGCAAAAGGATCTCTTCCTTCATCTTTAGACCCACTCTATTCTGAGTCTGAACTTACTTCTTTCCCCTTTTCTTCATGCTGGTCTGATTCTTCTTTTATCTTGAAGTCATCTTCTTCATTGTCCTTAGCTTCTCCATTTTGCATTGTTTTCTAGTTTTCATCTATTCTCACATCACTAGAAGTGACCACTTTTCCCAATTTATGCAAGAAAACTCTGTGACCTTTTGGCTTTGCTGAATATCCCACAAAGATGCCTTCATCTAACCTAGCATGGAATTTTCCCAAGCTTTGCTCCTTGTTCTTCGCAAAACATGGGCTGCCAAAGATTTTGAGATACTTGGCTGTTGTCTTTTTCCCACTTCATAGCTCATATGGAGTCTTATCAGTATTGGGCCTTAGTAAAACTCTGTCCAGTAGGTGCACGGCTGTAAATGTTGCTTCTATCCAAAATCTTGTGTGAAACTTGGATTCCAGTAGTAGAGTTCTTGCCATTTCAACCATAGCTCTATTTTTTCTCTCTACAACCCCGTTCTGTTAAGGTGTTCTTGTTGCTACCATTTGATGGTGAATTCCATGCTTCTCAAGGTAATCTTCAAAAGCTTCATTTGTAATTTAGTGCCATGATTTGACCTTAATACTTTGATATTTTTTCCACTCTTATTTTTAGCCAATCTTTTGTATCTCTTAAAGCATTTCAAAACTTCTGACTTGTGTTTGATGTGCATGATGCAAGTCCTTCTAGAATAATCATCAACAAACAAGATGAAGTACCTCTCACCATTCAACCCTTTTGTTCTCATTGGCCCACACAAATTGGTATGTACAATGTCAAGCACTACTTCAAAACTGAACTCTTTGGTCTTATACTACTTTTTGGCATGTTTTCCTTTAGAGCATGCTAAGCAAACATACTCTCTCTCTCTCTCCTGAGGTTTGGAATGCCTCTAATTGCATAAGTAGTGGTCAGCTTTCTCATGTTCTTCTATATTAAGTGTCCCAGCCTCCCATGCCAGAGTTGATTTTCTTCTTTTTTTGTAAATAAACAGCTGTTTGTTTTGTCCTCATCAATCACATATAAATTTCTAGCTATTCTCTTCCTGGCTGCAACAACATTTTCTTCTTTACTCTTAACTTGGCAACCTATTTTTGTGAATATCACATCTTGGTCTTCATGCATAGTGGGCTAATAGATGCTAGATTATATCCGAGTCCTTCAACATGCAAAACATCTTTCAACTTTTCTTTTCCAATATTTACTGACCCCTAACCACTAATGTTGTGTGAATCATCATTGCCAAACTTGACTCTGCCTTCTCTTAACTTGTTTAACTTTGATAATTTACTCTTGTCTCTTGTCATGTGTGAAGTGCATCCAATATTAAGGATCCACTGCTTATCCTTGTAGTCAGCTTTTAGTGCAATTTCAGTTATATTAGCTACCTCCTTTTTAGTTTTATATTCCTTCTTTTGAGCTGGCTTGAAGATAGCTTTCTCTTTTTTCTCAACTTTAACTGTACCAATTATTTTCACTATGCCATTGAGTGCCTTCTCTTGCTCAGGGAGAAGTGTCATGCATCTCTTGGCATTATGACCATCCTGCTCGCACCTTTCACACTGTTCCAAGTCTACCAATATAGCAAACTTAGTCTTTGAAACCATTGGTTTGGGCTTCCACCAACAATCCTTGTTGGTGTGTCCTTGCTTTTTACAGTATGTGCAAGAACTCACGACAAGTGTTCTCCTCTGAATTTTGTATTGTCTCCCCCTATATGTAGCATCGGATCTTCTCAAGTTGGAGACATATACTAGCCTTCTCCACCAGCATTTACTTGCCTTATGACCCCAAACTTCACAATAAAAGCAGTGGCCTTCAAATTGCCTCTTCTTAGGTCTAACCACAGTTTGTTTTCTTTTGTTCATTACTTGCTATGTAGGCAAGGTTGCTGGCTCCTTTGCTTGTGTGGCTTTCATTTCAGCCACCTTCTTCTCCTTCTTTTATTCAGCCATAACCCTTGGCTGGCTAACTTTCTTTCTTCATTTTTGTTTGCAACCCTAAGTTGCTTCTTTAAATCTTCTTTATTTTCAGCCTTCACTGTTCCTGACTAATCAGTCTTTTCTTTCTGAAATTTAGCAGCTATGGGCTGCTGCTCTTTAACCACACGCATCATTTTTGGCCTTGGCTTTGGTTTGGTAATTGTCTTCTTTTCTTCAACTATCTTCTCTTGAGTCACAGCCTTCTCTTTCAACTTTTGTATCAAAGTCTCATTCTCTTTAGGCAGTACAACCTCAAATTACTGTACTTTCTCTTTATTCTTCTTTTCTCTTACAGAGCTTGTTTCTCCTACCACTTCAAGCTTCTACAAGTTCTCTTCACTCCTTTTAAGTTGTTGCTGGAGTCTCAGCAACTCTATCTCCTTTTCTTCAATTGTTGAAGTCCTTGAGGCAAGCTCCATTATAAGGTCTTCACATATTTTGATTTGTTCTTCAAATCTTCTCTTTAAGTTAATATGTTCAATCCTTATTTCATCTTTTTGACTTTCAGCTTCCTCAATCTTTGCTTCAACTTGTTTTATATGGGCCTCCAGCCTTCTTATGGTTCTACCCCTTCTGATTATCTCCTTTGAAGCTGCTTCTAACTCAACTTCAAGATCTAGTTCTTCTTCATCAACCTCCTCTTTCTCTTCAGAGGTTGAACTACCACATTGAGCTAATGCCATACAGGCATGCTCATCTGATGAGTCTACATCTTCCTCCTCATCGGCTTCCTTTGTCTGGCTCAATAACTCTTGAATGAGCCTCTCTTCTTTTTCTATGGGTTAGTAGTCTTTTTGCTGGACTTCTTTGATTTGGATAATGGTCTTCTCCATTTTGAATCCTACTCATCATCACCATCCTTATCTTCATCATCAAGTTTCACTTTGCACTGAGAAGCAAAGTGTCCAGTCTACCCATAATGATAACATCTCAAGGACAATTGTCCTTTTCCCTTCTTAGACCCCTTTTTGAATTTCCTTATGAAGTAAGCCAACACTTCACCTTCACTTTGTTCCTCCTCATCATCATCATCCTCACTAGATGATTCTTCCTCTTCTCTTATCTTCAAGTGTCTCATAGCTTTGAAAGCTGCCTCCTTTGATGGCTTTGATCTTGAGGAGCTTTTATTTGACTTTATTCTCATCTCATATGCAATAAGATTGCACTAGAGATCATGTAGTGACATAGAATTGAGATCTCTACTCTTCTCTATGGCTGCCACCTTTGAGGCAAACCTCTCAAGTAGAATTCTCAGAATTTTCTTCACAATAGATGAGTCCTTCTTGTTCTTCCCATGACTTCTAAGGTCGTTTACAACATCAATAACCCTAGCGAAGAACTCTTAGACTGTCTCATTTTTCTGCATTTTGAGAGATTCATATCTCCCTTTGAAAACTTAAAGCTTGGCCTCCTTCATTCTGCCATTACCTTTATAGACCTTCTACAGTCTGTCTCATATCTCCTTAGTAGATTTGTAGTTCATAACTTTAGCATATTCAACATCTATCAATGCCGAAATGATGACATTTAAGGCCTTCCTATTGATCTCAAACTGCCTTAATTCCTTTGGGGTTGGATCTTTACCTTCTTTTGGAGATACAAAACCCTCCTGTATTGATTTCACCACGTCCATGCCTATGGTTGCAAATACCACCTGCATTCTCGCTCTCCACATATGGTAGTTGGTTCTATTGAAGATTGGAACTTTCTCGCTGTATGTAGTGCTGGTGCTGGTACTGGCATCCATTTCTTAGTATGCTGAACAAATTAAACTTCTGAAATCCTTCAAACTAGTACACCAATCTGTTAAGCTTCAAACTGGTAAACTAGCCTCTGATACCAATTGAAGTTCCTAACTTCACCCTAGGATTTACTAGTCTATGATACTGAGGGGGGTGAATCAGTATCACCTTCTTGAAAAACTCTAATAATTTAAGCCAAAGTACTCTACTTCTTTAATACTTTGGCTCTTGTCAATATGCAAGCGGGTGAACAACTTCAAACTCTTCTCAGAAATGAACTCTTTCTCAAATTCAACTAAGGTAGATCTATTGTTACTCACTAATCATAATAGTCCCTAAAGTTACCTTTTAGACACCTTGCTTATTAAAGGGAATGGTTGTTCTTGATTAGGTCTTCTTTTAGGTTATGGATTTGATGATTCTTTAGCTTTCTTCACAACTCAATTCAAAACATAGAATGTAAATTCAAAGTAAGGACATAAGAGATTTTTGTGGTTTGGCCAATGTGACTTACTCCATAGTGGTAGGGATTCTTCCTCTATCTAGACAATCCATTATACTTGATAATACCAGTGTGGTATCCCCTATGATTACAATGTAGTTATAATGGATGTCTTAATCTTTTACTCCTTTCACTATTACAAATACAAAGCAATCAAAATACAAAGAGTGTCACCTATTGTGTCTACCCTTCTTCTAGATTGTCTTTCCTCTGCTTGATTTGAATAGGCTGCTTCACTGCCACTTGGAAGATCACCAAAACACTCTCTAACCTCTCTTGAAAAAATCTGGAAATTTGTTGAGTTCTCTCTAAGCTTCATAGAATGTTTTCACTAGGTTGTCTCACACGCTCTACTTCAAAAGAGATAAGTCTTGGTTTATATACTGCCCTCTATGGAAACCCTAGTAAGGTTTACTGTAACTACGGCGAACTTCCTTTCTTACTCCTCTATGTGGCTTCATACTACTGTTCCATTCAAGATTCAGCATTATCCTCCTTAATTTATTTTTCTTAGTCTTTTTTTTCTACTAAAATCTCATCCTTTGAATGCTTAAATGAATGGCCAAGATTGTCCATGAATAGTTAAAAATGTACAAAAGAAACTGCCCCCGTAATTGCCCATCTTTCGGAGATGCTAAGTTAAAATTCCGTGACCTTCCCTTATTCCGAACTCCCTGTCTGTCCGTAACCTCAGAATTATTCTGCTCCTCCAGAATTGCTCTTGGACTTAGTCTCAGGATAGGCTTACAGACTTGTAGATTTAACTTCTTATGAACTTATTATCTGTATACAACCCTATCACACTGTCACACTAAGACTTAAGCAATGCTAAACTTCCTCTACAAGTTCACTCTAAGGAGATCACTTTACGAGGTTATTTGACATGCTAGTCTTATCCTATAATTCCTGAGATAAGAGCCACTTTTGCTTGCACACTTAAATCTGGTTGGCAACAATTATAACCCATACAAGGTTGTGGGAACAACAGACTTCTAATTCAATTCCTAAATAAGGAGACCATCTCATCGTTTCCTCCTAACAAGATTCAAACTTTTGGTGCAAGAGCTCATTTACACAAAATGACTTAGAAATAAGTTTTGTGGCCATAATAAACATTATATTCATTGCAACAAAGTAAGTCTATACACCTTTGGTACAAGGAATCCTTAAGCAGAGTATTAATTCAAAAGAACAATTAGTTCACTTCACTTTGGTATTGTGGAGAGAAGTTAAAGTTATTAACTCAACTATTAAAAAATAAATTTTAGCCATTATGCTATGTATTTAAAAATTCAAAAGTGATTTGTTGAATCAAAGATTTCCTCTAAGAATAAATTGTAAGGTAGGAAAAGATGTCTTTACTAAAGATGTTAAAAATGTTACATTTAAATAAATCTTTGCAAGATGAGAAGGAATATTTTTTGTGTTTGACTTTGATATTGAGTTTATTAAAGGAAATTCTAATTCTCGACTTGATCTTCTAACTCATGAATTTTTGTAGGGAACTAAAGTATGAGTAAACCAAGGGCCACAATCCTTAATGAAGTTGATTAATTCACTAGTTAAAGATGCAAAAGTAATAAAAGTTCATAAACTTCAAAATAATGCTTATAAGCGAGCCTTGGATAAATCCATCACATATACTTTAATTCTAAATTATATCAATTTTCTATTTGCTATGGAAACTAATTATACTTAATTAAGACCTAATGAGGTTACCAAATTTTATTTTAAAGATGACATGTATCCTCATACTAGTATGAAGAATTGCTTATATTATCAACAAATTTTACATAAAACAAGCTTAATGGTTATTAAACCCATAGAATTAGGATTAGGATTTGGATATGGCTTTAGAGATTGGGCCCATTCCAAATTCAAGACAAAGAAAATTCTTTATCTAGAAGATTGACAAGGTGATCTCTTTGACTATAAAGATTTGGAAGAATGGTGAAAGATTAAAACTTACAATTACTCTGATTATATCAAAGTATGAGAAAAAGCCTTATTAAAGAAAAATAAGCAAAGGAAATTTAGTTGGTTCATTCAAATACATCTTTTGAATGATCCAAAAAGATTTCTAAATTGATTTAAAACTTGGTTTTTTGAGTAAAGTTTACATCATATAACCCTACCTCATAAAGTGAGAACTATTTATGAACAATTTTGTAAAATGAACAATAAGATTAAAGACTTATTATTAATATTTGTAGCTTGGTATCATGTCTTATGGATTATCAAGTAGGATTATACTATTGTGGCTAAATAGGTTAATGTCTTGGATATGGATATCAAGCATATTCCATGGCTAGTAAGACGGATTAATGGCTAAAAAGATGGATTAACATCTAATAATGGGAAAAGTTTGATTTTTTTTCATGATGGAGTCTATACTAGTAAAGGAATTATTTGCATTAGTGGACCTAAAGCTCCACCACCAAAGCCCACATCATCTAGCCAAGAAGAAATATTTAAGACTTTAATGGAATCGGTGTTAAAAGAAAGGTTATTAGAAATGATAGCTGTATTGCTACAACCTAAGTCGAACACACAAGCAAACTAGGCTGAAAGTAGTGAGAGACACCTCAATGATGGCATCATGCAAGATTCCTAGGATTCATATAAGTTGTAAAGAGCAAACAAACAAAGAACTTTTGGTGGGAAAGAAAGTCATGAGACTTGACAATGTTTTATTAAAACTACTTTAGAAAAATAAGGAAATGGACAACTTTGCTTTAAAAAGTTAAGATTCGTTCAATAATGGTGATTACCTTTTCCTTCTATAAGTAGACCTCTTGGCTACTTAAGGACTTAGAGTCTAATCTATCCTCTTTTCTAAGTTTAAGTTATTTTTCCTTCCTCTCCTTGTGTAAAAAAGTAAGCTTGTAACAACATTTGGTATGTTTAATGAAAGTTTTGTTCCTATAAGTATTCTAATTATGTTATTACTTATTTAAAGTTCTTTCTTTTATATTTGTATGCTTGAATTCTTATTAATTTAGTTTTTTCATACCTATCTATGTGATCTCGTGCTATCAAGATAGGAATGGTATTAAAGCCTACCTTCTAGTTAGGCAAAAACTTTCTAAGTAGTAGAGAAAGTTTTAAAATTATCTGTGTCATATTGTTGAAACCTTAAGTTGTGTTGTCTTTGTATCCATGCTTATCATGTGTAGGTATGTAGGGTTGTGGCTTAAGACGTTGACAATGATATGATGAGGTATGAATAGGTTAATACCTAATTGATTGTTTAGGAGTAATAGTTTTTCTAGAAGTAGGAATAAAAACATAATTATCAATGAAGATTTAGATAATAATTATTTACAAAATCTACATTCGTCCTCCTCTTTCCACATTTATAAATAGGGAAGTTTCCTAACAAAAAGTGATTATATTATTAAGAATGTTGAAGAAGCTTTACCTTTATCTAAGGGTTATAAAGATTTCTTTCTGCTATTCTAAGAGCTTATATTAGCTTACACCAATAAAAGTATAAATTTCTCCATATTAATGAATATTTAGATAATAATTATTTACAAAATCTACATTCATCTTCCTCTTTCCACATTTATAAATAGGGAAGTTTCCTAACAAAAAGTGATTATATTATTAAGAATGTTAAAGAAGCTTTACCTTTATCTAAAGGTTATAAAGATTTCTTTCTACTTTTCTAAGAGCTTATATTAGCTTACACCAACAAAAGTATAAATATCTCCATATTAATGAAGATTTAGATAATAATTATTTACAAAATCTACATTCATCCTCCTCTTCCCATGTTTATAAGTAAGGAAGTTTCCTAACAAAAAGTGATTATATTATTAAGACTGTTAAAAAAGCATTACCCTTATTAGGGTTATAAAGATTTCCTTTTACTATCATAGGAGCTTATTAGCTCACACCGACAAATGTATAAATTTCTCCAACATTGGGATAGTTCAAGTAGCATCAAAGCCTACTATTAGATAGGGTTTAAATAACTTAACAATTATCTGTGTTCATGATAAAAGACACAACAGATTTCATGACTCTTTATTAAAAGTAATTGAATCAACTTTAAGTCATGGACATATATGGTTTTCATGTTTTTCAAATTTTACTTTATCATTATCAGATCCTAATTTGATATATGTTTTATGTTTGGATAGAAAAACTAAAAAATTTGATATGATTCTTGTTTTGAAAAATCTAATCCTTATTAATAGGATACACTATATGTTTATGAATACCATTATCCTAAGAATTAAAGAAATTCCAACAAGATATGCAGATAAAAGGACTATTACATTGTTTTTGACTAATAGGTCAAAATCTAATGTTTTAGTTCCTAAAGCAATTGCTTGGGATTAAATTAAGTTACTCGAAAGATGGACGTTGGAAAAAGTAGTTGAACCTATTAAACAAGTTAACAAACAAATGGAAGAAATAATTGAATTCAAAGATAGGGATGTTGAGATCTAATTTGCTCTATCTAGAAGTGTAAGGTTAAACCTCAAAAAAGGAAGAGAAAAGTTTAAACTTAGATTCTCTATCTCCTAAATGCCAATCATTAAACTTGAAAGCATTTTAAGAATAAGTGAATAGGTTAGTCAACCTTAGTATAGAGTTGATTTTCCTCTCTTAAACTTCTACTTTTGTGATTAATGAACATGTCTCCTTATTTATTTGGTATGGGATATTAGGATGAAAACAAAAGTCTCTATGCTCTTGAAGTAGTTAATGAGGTAGATGAAAAGGTGAGAGAGAACTAAAAGCATCCAACTAGACTTCTATTCATTACACTTTTTGCACAAAAGCATCCAAGTTAACTATTTTATATTGCACTCTTGGTATTAGTTGTAGGGGCGAGTTAGGCTCTTGCTCAAGTTGTCTAACTGATGGCACATGCTTTCTTAATATTATCACAATGCACTTGTGCTAGGTTCTTGCTATGGTTGCCAAGTCAATGGCGCATGTTTTATTTAAAGAAGAAATCTTCTTATAGTATAGGCCTTTTTATAGGTTAGCAAGTCTTCACATCTTTTGGCCAAATCAATCTATCTCACAAGCTAATTGTTTGGGCAAGTCAACAAGTGGTCTTACATGAAAAGAATTGCCCTTCTAAGGCCCTTTGACATTAGCCTATTTTCCTAATAGGCATAACTCTTATAGGTTGCTTAGTGTTTGGAGTTCATGGAACCTAGTTTGCATTTGACCTTGCTCACTCTTCAAAGCAAGCTGACTTTATAAGCTAGTCCTACTTATGTAGACTTTCCATATTTTGATGTAATCAAATAAGCAAAAAGGAAAATTCTATTATTGCTTTAAAAGGTGTTTACATATTGTCAAATAGGTTCATTTTGTTTTTCATGCACTCTTTAATGATGTCTTCTTTAATGGAAGTGTTTTCTTAGGCTAGCAAAATTCCATCTCCTTCGTCTAGGGGTCCATCCATTAGCATAATTTTGTAACTTCCTAAGTTAATTTCTTTAGCTATATAATAGGACCCTTACTAGTTTAGTGCAAGCTTATTATTGCCCTCATCACTCATTTTAGCCTCCCAACATCAAAGTATGAGGTCACCCTTCATGAAAAGATGCTTTTTTGCCCTCTTATTTTGGTATTGAGCCATTTTCCTTTGATATGCTCTATTTTCGATATAGAGCTATTCTCTCTTCTCATCTAGTGAATCTAGGAAAATGTTCCTGTGACTTGGTTCACTAATTTCTACTAGGACCATGGCCTTAGTTTTAAGGGCTAAGGAAAAAAGGGTTCCCTCATGGCTATTCTTGGGTTCATGCAGTAATTCCATAGCACCCTTGGCAACTTGTTTGCCAATAATCCTTTCTTTCTTCTTAAGTGCTTCTTTAGATTGTGGATTATATTTCAATTGGTTGCTTTTACCTCGCCATTAGTTTGTAGATGTCTCATTACCACAAACTTTAAAGTAATTTTTAGGTTAAAACAAAAGGCTTTGAATGTCTCATTATCAAACCACTTGCCATTATCCATAATGAAAACATTAAGATTCCAAAATGACTGATCAAATTTTTCCAAACAAAGTTTTAAATTTGTTTGGTTGTAATAGAGGCCAATGTTTCAGCTTTTATGAACTTGGAGAAGTAATCAACTGCAACTAATACATATTTCCCTCCATTTATGGCCTATGGAAAAGGGTCAATCAAATCAATTCCCTATTGGGCAAATGGCCTAGGTGCTAGGATTGAAGTGAGCTTGTTAATAGATAAATAAGGAATATTGTTAAAGTGTTGGCATTTGTCACATTTTCTAATAAATGGCTTAAAGTCATACTACATTGTGGGCTAATAGAAGCCCTATTGTGGAGCTTTGGTTGCCAAAGTGTCAGTGCCTTTGTTATTTCCGTACATTCCCTTATAGATCTTCTTCATCAAATACTTTGCTTTATGATAAGAACACCGTTTATATGTAAACGGAACCCAACACCAATGTTGGTATAGGATCGTTCTAACACAGGTTAAGGGATTTGGAGTTCTGACCCAATGATTATAAACAACCAAGAACCAGAACTATAAGATTCAGACGCCACTCCTAGCAACAACAACGTTAAAGAAGATAAGTCTAGTGAACCAACACACACAAGTATGAAAGTTCAGAATTAGTTCTCAAAGAACCAAAGAAAATAGCTCATACACTCATAAAAATGGGTCTACTTCTCCCAGCCACCCTTTTTGCCCTTTTTATATGCTAACTCCTAGAAACCCTAACTAATAAGCTGATCTTAATAAGGGAATTCATCCAACCCACTAAATAAGCTGGGCTTAATAAGGAATTTTGTCTAACCCACTAAATAAGCTGGGCTTAATAAGGAATTTCGTCCAACCCACTAAATAATAATAAAAACACATGAAAATAACCTACTTAAAAGCCCAATCATGGGCTCTCAAATCCAACTTCCTTCCCAAGGCCATGGTTCACAAATTCCCCCACAGATGACACATTCGCAAGGCTTGGTGAAGACTCCATCCTCCTTAACTCATACTTGGTAACTTCCTAATAGTAAATGTCGCATAATAGGTTGTTGAGAGCTTCCTTTATTTTCTTTGACCTTGCCCTTGTCATTGGTCCTCCAAGGTTTTGCAAAGTGTCTACTCCCTTGTTGATTTGAGTTGGTACAATATGGTTTCCATCATTCCCGCTCTCCTCGAAATGATTTGTCCTCAAATTAGCATCTACATCATCAAAAAGGAAAGGATAAAGGTTAGAAACATTAAATGTTGCACTCACACTATACTCACCTGGCAAGTCAAGTTTCTATGCATTATCGTTGACTCTTGCCACCACTTGAAAAGGACCATTTCCTTTGCTTAGGAAATCTATCCTTCTGCAAATGTACCCAAACCCAATCACCAAGTTCAAAAGTGATATGCTTGCGACCTTTGTTGGCTTGTGTTTCATATTGTTTGGTTCTTCTCTTAATGTTAAGCCTAGCTTTCTCATGAAGTTGCCTAACCACTTCCGCCTTCTTTTTCCCATCTAAATTAACCCTGTCCTATATAGGAAATGGTACTAAATCCAAAGGGGACAATGGATTAAAACCATAAACAAGCTCGAAAGGAGAATAACCTGTAGCACTATGAACAACACGATTATAGGCAAACTCCACAAAAGGCAAACATTCTTCCCAGGTTCTAGAGTTCTTACCAATAACGGCACGCAACAATGTACCAAGAGTTCGATTTACTACCTCAGTTTGTCCATCAGTTTGTGGATGGCAAGTTGTAGAAAACAACAACTTTGTTCCAAGCTTACCCCACAATGTTTTCCAAAAATGGCTCAAAAATTTTGCATCACAATCTGACACAATACTCTTCGACACTTCATGTAGGCGAACAATCTCTTTAAAGAATAAATTTGCAATAGGTATGGCATCATCTGTTTTGGTGCAAGCAATGAAATGCGCCATCTTTAAGAACCTGTCAACTACAACAAGAATACAATCTCGGCCCTTCTTAGACCTAGGTAACCCAAGAATAAAATCCATAGAAATGTTGGTCCAAGGTTCATAGGGAATTTCTAAGGGCATATACTTATCATGGGGCAAAACTCTAGACTTAGCTTGTCTACAGGTAATACACTTGGCATAGGCCCTTTCAACATCCCTTTTCATATGTGGCCAGAAAAAATGTTCATTTAAAACATCAAAAGTCTTTTGAATGCCAAAGTGTCCCATTAAACCACCCCCATGAGCTTCTCTCACAAGTAATGCTCTGAGAGACCCTTGTGGAATACAAAGCTTATTTACTCGAAACAAATACCCCTCATGTCTATAGAACTTACCAAATGCAGCTTTCTCATATGCAGCATAAATGTTACTAAAGTCAGCATCATTAGCATACAATTCAATAATGTGCTCAAACCCCAGCAACTTAACACTCGAAGTGCTAATTAGTGTGTACCTACGTGACAATGCATCAGCAACAACATTTTCCTTACCTGATTTGTATTGAATTACATAAGGAAAATTTTCGATAAATTCAACCCATTTTGCATGTCTCCTATTCAACTTACCTTGCCCCTTTAAGTATTTTAAAGACTCATGATCAGTGTGAATTACAAACTCCTTAGGCTAAAGATAATGCTGCCACGTTTCTGAAGTCCTAACAAGTGCATACATTTCTTTATCATAAGTTGGATAATTCAATGTTGCCCCGCTCAACTTCTCACTAAAGAATGCAATAGGTCGTTTCTCTTGCATGAGAACTCCCCCAATCCCAATGCCCGATGCATCACATTCAATTTCAAAGATCTTAGAAAAATTAGGCAAAGCAAGAAGTGGTGCGTTACACAACTTAGACTTAAGTAAATCAAAGGCATCTTGTTGTTTACTCCATTTGAAACCCATACTTTTTTTGACCACCTCAATCAATGGTGCAGTTATGGTACTAAAATCCTTAATGAACCTCCTATAAAAGCTAGCCAAACCATGGAAACTCCTCACATCACTCACACTCTTAGGTGTAGGCCATTCTTGAATTGCCTTAATCTTCTCTTTATCAACCTCTATGCCATGAGCAGACACAACATAACCCCAAAAAATGACATGATCCTTGCAAAAGTCGCATTTCTTCATATTGGCATACAATTTCTCGTTCCTCAAAACATCAAGCACACAATGCAAATGTTCAACATGCTTTTCCAAATTCCTATTGTATACTAATATGTCATCAAAATAAGCCACAACAAACTTTGCTAAGAAAGGCCTTAAAATATGATTCATTAATCTCATAAAAGTACTAGGTGCATTAGTTAAACCAAACGGCATAACTAACCATTCATACAAACCATGCTTGGTTTTGAATGCAGTTTTCCATTCCTCTCTTTCCCTCATCCTAATTTGATGATATCCACTCTTAAGGTCAATTTTAAAGAAGTAACACGCACCATGTAATTCATCTAGCATATCATCAAGCCTGGGTATAGGATGTCGATACTTAACTGTTATTTTGTTGATAGCTCTACAATCGAGACACATCCTCCAAGTTCCATCTTTCTTTGGCACAAGCAACACGGGCACTGCACATGGACTCATGCTCTCCTTTACATGTCCTTTCTTCATCAACTCATCAACTTGCCTCTGAAGCTCCTTTGTCTCCTTAGGATTACTTCTATATGCTGGCTTATTAGGAATGGGAGCTCCAGGAATAAGATCAATGTGATGTTCAATCCCTCTCCTTGGTGGCAAACCATCTGGGATCTCCTGAGGGAACACATCATTATAATCCTGCAACAAAGATGAAATAGCACTAGGCAAAGATGAATCAAGGTTAGTGTTAGAGAAATAAGAATCCTTGTAAAGGATTAAGATCATTTGTTGCCTAGCTTGGAAGGCAACCCTAGCATCTACTCCTTTTGCAAACACACTCACTTGTTTTCTTTCATCTTCACTCTTGTGAACCTGACCACTCTCGTACTCAACACTCTCAAATGCATTTATCTTCTTTTTCTATCCTGCACTTTCTTTTCTCTCCACTCTCTCTTTCTTTTTGCTCCTCCTCTTTTGCTCACTTTCATAAAGTCTCACTTGGTCTTCATACACCTGTTTTGGAGTCAATGGTGCCAGTGTAAATGGTCTTCCATCCATGGTGAATGAATAGCGGTTCTTGTAACCATCATGCAAAACTTTTCTGTCATAATGCCAAGGACAGCCCAATAACAAATGTTCGGTCTGCATTGGTACAACATCACAAGACAATTCGTCCTTATATCTACCAATGGAAAATGAAACCACAACTTGTTTAGTCACTTTAACCACTCCACTGTTATTCAACCATTGCAAATTATATGGCCTAGGATGTTTGGTTATAGGCAAGTTCAATTTTTCCACCAATTCTGTACTTGCTACATTAGTGCAACAACCTCCATTGATTATCAAGCAACAGAGTCTATCTTGAACTAAACATCGAGTATGGAAAATATTTTCCCACTGAATCTCAGCATCATTCTCCTCCTTAACCAGCACACTAAGGGCTCTCCTTGCTACTAAAAGCCTTCCACCATGCTCCAGATACTCTATCTCTTCATCAACATCACTAGCATCCTCTAATGGCGGCCTTTGGTCTTCATCACTAGCATCACTGCCAAACACATAATCACCATTCTCCTTAAGGTACATAGTTCTCTTGTTAGGACATTGTGAAGACACATGACCCCTACCCAGACATCTAAAGCATTTGATGTCTCTAGTTTCCCCTTAGGTGCCCTTAAGTTTTTCTTCAAATTTGCCCCTTTCCAGGCTGCCCCCACTAGTCTTGGGTCTATGTGAATTGCCTTTTTGCATAGAAGTCATCCTCTCTTCCTTCTTCCCCCAGTTTGGCTTCCAAAAAGATGAACCTAAGTTTTGCTTATGACCAGAAGTGCTCCTTCCCTTAAGTTGCCTCTCAACTTTCATGGCAATGTGTACCATGTCTTCAAGCTCTACATTGTGTTGCAGCTCTACCACATCAGCTATGCTTCTATTCAACCCTTGGAGGAACCTAGCCATGGTTGCCTCCCTATCCTCCAATACATTTGCCCTAACCATAGCAATTTCCATTTCCTTATGATACTCTTCCATGCTCTTGGAACCTTGTGTAAGGCTCTACAACTTGTTATACAAATCCCTATAATAAGAGATGGGAACAAATCTCCTTCTCATCACAGTCTTCAACTCATTCCAAGTTTCTATGGTTCTCTCAAAATTCCTTCTCCTTGTGGTAACTTGCTGGTCCCACCATACTGTAGCATAATCAGTGAACTCTGCCATAGCTAACTTCACCTTCTTCTCCTCAGAGAAGTTGTGGCACTCATATATTAGTTCTACCCTTCGTTCCCAATCCAAATAGACATCAGGGTCAGCTTTTCCTTGGAAAGAAGGTATTTTCATTTTAATACTACTAAGATTTTTGTCTACTCCTTCCTCCCCTCTATTTCTATTATCCCAACCTCCATTGTACCTATCATAAACATTTCCATTGCCTCTTGCTGCTCTACCATTCCAATTACCACGTCCTCCTCTAAAACCACCTCTGAAGTTTCTACTAGCATTGTCACCATCATCATAATAA
>CM034055.1:3249957-3292859 GCA_019804595.1 Bruguiera parviflora
CTCTCAACTTTCATGGCAATGTGTACCATGTCTTCAAGCTCTACATTGTGTTGCAGCTCTACCACATCAGCTATGCTTCTATTCAACCCTTGGAGGAACCTAGCCATGGTTGCCTCCCTATCCTCCAATACATTTGCCCTAACCATAGCAATTTCCATTTCCTTATGATACTCTTCCATGCTCTTGGAACCTTGTGTAAGGCTCTACAACTTGTTATACAAATCCCTATAATAAGAGATGGGAACAAATCTCCTTCTCATCACAGTCTTCAACTCATTCCAAGTTTCTATGGTTCTCTCAAAATTCCTTCTCCTTGTGGTAACTTGCTGGTCCCACCATACTGTAGCATAATCAGTGAACTCTGCCATAGCTAACTTCACCTTCTTCTCCTCAGAGAAGTTGTGGCACTCATATATTAGTTCTACCCTTCGTTCCCAATCCAAATAGACATCAGGGTCAGCTTTTCCTTGGAAAGAAGGTATTTTCATTTTAATACTACTAAGATTTTTGTCTACTCCTTCCTCCCCTCTATTTCTGTTATCCCAACCTCCATTGTACCTATCATAAACATTTCCATTGCCTCTTGCTGCTCTACCATTCCAATTACCACGTCCTCCTCTAAAACCACCTCTGAAGTTTCTACTAGCATTGTCACCATCATCATAATAATCATCACCATCTTCATTAATGTTATGTTCAAATTGCTCCTTTTTGACCCTCCCATCTGGCCTCTTAGAATTGACACTTGATTCCCCTTCTATTTGATCCATCCTATCTCAAACTTCCCAAAGCACTTGGTCAATCCTCTCAAACTTCTGTTCTAAGGATTTCATAAGCAATTTGAAATCTAGAACAACTACTTCCTCCTCTCCATGTGGGAAACTACCTTCTTTATCATTAGACATCGTACATGCAAGATTGTTAGTAAATAAAGAATATGCCTCACAAAACTCACTCCCTCGCGTGTTTGCTCTCCACTCAACTACAGTAGTCCTCAACTCTCGTGTTTCACACAATAAATTGCAAAACTCTAAGAGCTCTTTCAGTAGTCCCAAGCAAACTAAATTCAGAACAAACAAAACTTGAATATATCAATCCTAGACCTACCTCTTCAGAGAAGTGACAGGACCAAGAAGATGGGCAATAAAGCAAATAGAATGACAAGAAATTCAATGATATCAGCAGTGCAATTGGACAACAATCAATTATTAAATATAATTGAGTAAATGACCAATTGAGTAATGAACCCGTTTTTTTTTTTTAGTTAACTAATGGGTATTTCAGTGGAAGGAAAAAATATCAGAAAAGAAACCCACGAAATACACGATTTTATTTCTGTTTTTTTTTGTGTTTTTCTTTTTTTCTCTTTTTGATTATTCAACCAACATCAAAGAATAGATGAAAGATATGATAACAACAATATAACAAACCTGAGTTAGAGCCAAGGCTCTGATACCAAATGATATGAACTCTGATTATATGTAAACGAAACCCAACACCAATGTTCATATAGGATCGTTCTAACACAGGTTAAGGGATTTGGTGTTCTGACCCAATGATTATAAACAACCAAGAACCAGAATTATAAGATTCAGATGCCACTCCTAGCAACAACAACGTTGAAGAAGATAAGTCTAGTGAACCAACACACACAAGTATGAAAGTTCAGAATTAGTTCTCAAAGAACCAGAGAAAATAGCTCATACACTCATAAAAACAGGTCTGCTTCTCCCAGTCACCCTTTTTGCCCTTTTTATATGCTAACTCCTAGAAACCCTAACTAATAAGTTGGTCTTAATAAGGGAATTCATCCAACCCACTAAATAAGCTGGGCTTAATAAGGAATTTCGTCTAACCCACTAAATAAGCTGGGCTTAATAAGGAATTTCGTCCAGCCCACTAAATAATAATAAAAACACATGAAAATAACCTACTTAATGGCCCAATCATGGGCTCTCAAATCCAACTTCCTTCCCAAGGCCATGGTTCGCAAATTCCCCCATAGATGACACATTTATAAGGCTTGGTGAAGACTCCATCCTCCTTAACTCGTACTTGGCAACTTCTTAATAGTAAATGTCGCATAATAGGTTGTTGAGAGCTTCCTTTATTTTCTTTGACCTTGCCCTTGTCATTGGTCCTCTAAGGTTTTGCAAAGTGTCTACTCCCTTGTCGATTTGAGTTGGTACAATATGTTCCATCACTTTAGTTTGGGTAAGGCTTTGGGCAAAGATAAAGAATAGGCTTGCTTGTACAATCAAGCCTAATTCATCTAGCTTTGCCTTATCCTTCTATAGTTCTTTAGTGATGGGATTTATCCAAAAGGCCTTATGGTCTATGAGCATATCCTAAAATGGCCTCATAGTTAGGCTTCTTTAGTTATCTATGAATATATCTTGACTAAGTCTAGGCTTAAGTTAGTTAAGAGCTTGGTTAATGAATTTGCCTTGGAATTTTCTTCTTATAGGACACCTTTGATCATGAATGTAACAGCCATTTGCTTGACACATGATATTATTGATCAGACCTCAGACACATACTTAATCATAAACTCTTCTTTAGTCGGCAAACTTGCCTTTCATGATGGAAGCTATATTATACCAACTTAAATCAATAAGGGAGTTAATGCTTTGCAAAACCTAGGAGGACTAATGACAAGGGCAAGGTCAAAGAAAATAAAGGAAGCTATCAACAACTTGTTGTGTGACATTTACTATCAAGAAGTTGCTAAGTATGAGTTAAGGATGATGAAGGCTTCACTAGGGCTTATGAATCTGTTATTTGTGGAGGAATTTGAGAACTATGGCCTTGGGAAGGAAGTTGGATTTGGGAGCCCACATTTGTGCATTTAAATGAATTATTTTCATCGATTTTTATTATTATTTAGTGGGTTGGACAAATTTCCTTGTTAAGCCTAGCTTATTAACTAGGGTTTTTGGAGTTAGCATATCAAAAGGGGAAAAGGGTGGCTGCAGGGGTTAGACCCATTTTCATGAGTGTATGAGCTATTTTCTCTGGTTCTTTAAGAACTAATTCTAAACTTTCATACTTGTGTGTGTTAGTTCACTAGACTTATCTTCTTTAATGTTGTTGTTATTAGGAGTGGCGTCTAAATTTTATAGTTCTAGTTCTTGGTTATTTATAATCATTGGGTCAGAACTCCAAATCCCTTAACCTTTGTTAGAACGATCCTATACCAACATTAGTGTTGGGTTCCATTTACATATAATCGGAGCCTTGGCTCTAACTTAGGTTAGTTACAGTTTTGTTATCATCTCTTTCGTGTATTCTTCATTGTTGATTGAATAATAAAAAAACCAAAAAAAAAGAAGAAAAAAATAAAATCATGTATTTTGTTGGTTTCTTTTCTGGTATTTGTTTCTTTTACATAAATACCCATTATTTAATTAAAAAAAATTGGCTTCATTGCTTAGTTAGTCATTTACTCAATTATATTCAATAATTGATTGTTGTTCGATTGCACTACTCATATCATTGAATTTTTTGTCATTTTGTTTGCTTTATTGCCCATCTTCTTGGTCATGTCACTTCTTTGAAAAGGTAGGTCTAGGATTGATATATTCAAGTTTGGTTTGTTCTGAATTTAGTTTGCCAGGAACTATTGAAAGAGCTCTTAGAGTCTTGCAATTCATTGTGTGAAACATGAGAGTTGAGGACTACTATAGTTGAGTGGAGAGCAAACATGCAAGAGAATGAGTTTTGTAAGGCATATTCTTTATTTACTAACAATCTTGCATATACAATATCTAATGCTAAAGAAGGCAGTTTCCCATAAAGAGAGAAGTAGTTGTTCCAGATTTCAAATTGTTATGAAATCCTTAGAGCAGAAGTTTGGTAGGATTGACCAAATGTTTTGGGAAGTTTGAGATAGGATGGATAAAATAGAAAGGGAATCAAGTGTCAATCTTAAAAGGCCAATTGGGAGGCTCATGAAAAAGCAACTTAAACATGACTTTGGTGAAGATGGTGATGATTATTATAATGATGGTGATAATGCTAGTAGAAACTTCAGAGGTGGTTTCAAAAAAGGACGTGGTAATAAGAATGGTAGAGGAGTAAAAGGCAATGGAAATGTTTATGATAGGTACAATGGAGATTAGGATAAAAGAAATAAAGTGGAGGAAAGAGTAAACAAAATTCTTAGTAGTATTAAAATGAAAATACCTTATTTCCAAGGGAAAACTAACCCTGATATCTATTTGGATTAGGAACGAAGGATAGAATTAATATATGAGTGCCACAACTTCTCTTAAGAGAAGAAAGTGAAGTTAGTTATGGCAGAGTTCACTAATTATACTATAGTATGGTGGCACTAGCAAGTTACCACTAAGAGAATAAATTTTGAGAGAATTGTAGAAACTTGGAATGAGTTGAAGACTGTAATAAGAAGAAGATTTATTCCTAGCTCTTATTATAGGGATTTGTATAACAAGTTACAGAACCTTACTCAAGGTTCCAAGAGTGTGAAAGAGTACCATAAAGAGATAGAAATTGCTATGGTTAGGGCAAATGTAATGGAGGATAGGGAGGCAACCATGGCTAGGTTCCTCCAAAGGTTAAATAGGAGCATAGTTAATGTTGTAAAGCTACAACACAATGTAAAGCTTGAAGACATGGTACATATTGCCATGAAAGTTGAAAGGCAACTTAAGGGAAGGAGTACTTCTGGATATAATCAAAACTTAGGTTCATCTTTTTGGAAGTTAAACTGGGGGAAGAAGGAAGGGAAGATGACTTATAGGCCTAAAACCAATTCATATAAACCCAAGACTAGTGGGGGTAACTTGGAAAGGGGCAAATTTAAAGAAAAACTTGAGGGCACCTAAGGAAAAACTAGAGACATCAAATGCTTTAAATGTTTGGGTAAGGGTCATATGGCTTCACAATGTCCTAACAAGAGAACCATGTACCTTAAAGAGAACAATGACTATGTGTCTGGCAGTAATGCTAGTGATGAAGATCAAATGCCGCCATTAGAGGATAGTAATGATGTTGATGAAGGGATAAAGTATCCAGAGCATGGTGGAAGGCTTTTAGTAGCAAGGAGAGTCCTTAGTGTGCAAGCTAAGGAGGAGGATGATGTTAAGATGCAATAGAAAAATATTTTTCATACTCAATGTTTAGTTCAAGATAGACTCTTTTGCTTGATCATCGATGGAGGTAGTTGCACTAATGTAGCAAGTACATAGTTGGTGGAAAAATTGAACTTGCCTACAACCAAACATCCTAGGCCATATAATTTGCAATGGTTGAATGGCAGTGGAGTGGTTAAAGTGACTAAACAAGTTGTGGTTCCATTTTCCATTGGTAGATATAAGGACCAATTATTTTGTGATGTTGTACCTATGCAGACTGAGCATTTGTCCTTGGCAATTTGACAGAAAAGTTTTGCATGATAGTTACAAGAACTACTATTCTTTCACCACGAATCGAAAACCATTTACATTGGTACCATTAACTCCAAAATAGGTGTATGAAGATCCAGTGAGACTTTATTAAAGTGAGCAAAAGAGGAGGAGCGAAAAGAAAGAGAGAGTCAAGAGAAAAGAAAGTGAAGGAGGGAAATAGAAGGTAAATACATTTGAGAATGTTAAGTACAAGAGTGGTTAAGTTTACAAAAGTGAAGATGAAAGAAAACAAGTGTGTTTGCAAAAGGAGCAAATGTTAAGGTTGCCTTCCAAGCTAGGCAACAAATAATCTTGATCCTTTACAAGGATTCTTATTTCTCTAACACTAACTTGATTCATCTTTACCTAGTATTATTTCATCTTTGTTGCAATATTATAATGATGTATTCCCTAAAAAGATCTTAGATGGTTTGCCATTAAGGAGAGGAATTGAACATCACATTAATCTTGTTCCTAGAGCTCTCATTCCCAATAAGCTAGTTTATAGAAGTAACCATAAGGAGACAAAGGAGCTTCAGAGGCAAGTTGATAAGTTGATGAAGAAAGGACATGTAAGGGTGAGCATGAGTCCATGTGCAATGCCGGTGTTGCTTATGCTAAAGAAAGATGGATCTTGATGGATGTGTGTCGATTGTAAAGCTATCAACAAAATAATAGTTAAATATCAACATCCTGTACCTAGGCTTGATGATATGCTAGATAAATTACTTAGTGCATGTTACTTCTCTCAAATTGACTTTAAGAGTGGCTATCATCAAATTAGGATGAGGGAAAAAGATCAATGGAAAACTACATTCAAAACCAAGCATGGTTCGTATGAATGGTTAGTTATGCCCTTTGGTTTGACTAATGCACCTAGCACTTTTATGAGATTAATGAATCATGTTTTGAGACCTTTCTTAGGAAAGTTTGTTGTGGCTTATTTTGATGGTATATTAGTATACAATAGGAATTTGGAAGAGCATGTTAAACATTTGCATTGTGTGCTTAATGTTTTAAGGAAAGAGAAATTGTATGCCAATTTGAACAAATGCGACTTTTGCAAGGATCATGTCATTTTTTTGGGTTATGTTGTGCCTACTCATGGCATAGAAGTTGATAAAGAGAAGATTAAGGCAATTCAATAATGGCCTACACCTAATAGTGTGAGTGATGTGAGGAGTTTCCATGGTTTGGCTAGCTTTTATAGGAGTTTCATTAAAGATTTTAGTACCATAGCTGTAGCATTGATTGAGGTGGTCAAAAAGAGTGTGGGTGTCAAGTGGAGTAAGGAACAATAATATGTCTTTAATTTACTTAAGTTTAAGTTGTGTAATATACCACTTCTTGGTTTGCCTAATTTTTCTAAGATCTTTAAAATTGAATGTGATGTATCGAGCATTAGGATTAGGGGAGTTCTCATACAAGAGAAATAACCTATTGCATTCTTTAGTGAGAAGTTGAGTGGGGCAACATTGAATTATCCAACTTATGATAAAGAAATGTATACACTTATAATTCATACCGATCATGAGTTTTTAAAATAATTAAAGGGGTAAGGTAAGTTGAATAAGAGACATGTAAAATGGGTTGAATTTATTGAAACTTTTCCTTATGTAATTTAATACAAATCACATAAAGAAAATGTTGTTGTTGACGTATTATCACATAGGTACACATTAATTAGCACTCTGAGCGTTAAGTTGTTGGGATTTGAGCACATTATTAAATTGTATGCTAATAATGCTAAATTTAGTAACATATATGTTGCATGTGAGAAAGTTGCCTTTGGTAAGTTCTATAGACATGAGGGCTATTTGTTTAGAGTAAATAAGCTTTGTATTCCTCAAGGGTATATGAGAGCATTACTTGTGAGAGAAGCTTATGGGGGTGGTTTAATAGGACATTTTGGTATTCAAAAGACTTTTGATGTTTTAAATGAACATTTCTTTTAGCCACATATGAAAAGGGATGTTGAATGAGTCTGTGCCAAGTGTATTACTTGTAGACAAGCTAAGTCTAGGGTTTTGCCCCATGGTAAGCATATGCCGTTAGAAATTCCTTGTGAATGTTGGACTAACATTTCTATGGATTTTATTCTTGGGTTACCTAGGTCTAAGAAGGGCTGAGATTGTATTCTTGTTGTAGTTGATTGGTCCTTAAAGATGGTGCATTTCATTGCTTGCACCAAAATGGATAATGCAACACACCTTGCAGACTTATTTTTTAGAGAGATTGTTTGCCTACATAGAGTACTGAAGAGTATTGTGTCAAACTGTGATGCAAAATTTTTGAGCCTTTTTTGGAAAACATTATAGGGTAAGCTCGGAACAAAGTTGTTGTTTTCTACAACTTGCCATCCACAAACTGATGGTTAGACTCAGGTAGTAAATTGAATTCTTGGTTAATTGTTGTGTGCTGTTATTGGTAAGAACTTTAGAACTTAGGAAGAATGTTTGCCTTTTATGGAGTTTGCCTATAATTGTGTTGTTCATAGTGCTACAGGTTATTCTCCTTTCGAGCTTGTTTATGGTTTTAATTCATTATCACCTTTGGATTTAGTACCATTGCCTATACAGGACAGGGTTAATTTAGATGAAAAAAAGAAGATGGAAGTAGTTAAGCAACTTTATGAGAAAGCTAGGCTTAACATTGAAAGAAAACCAAACAATATGAAATACAAGCCAATAAAAATCATAGGCATATCACTTTTGAACCTAGTGATTAGGTTTGGGTACATTTGTGGAAGGATAGATTTCCTATGCAAAGGAAATCAAAGTTGCAACCAAAGGGAAATGGTTCTTTTCAAGTGCTGGCAAGAGTCAATGATAATGCATATAAATGTGACTTGCCAAGTGAGTATAATGTGCGTGCAATATTCAATGTTTTTGACCTTTCTCATTTTCCCTTTGATGACATAGGTGCTGATTTGAGGACAAATCATTTTAAGGAGAGCGGGAATGATGGAAACCATATTGTACTAACTTAAATCAACAAAGGAATTGATGCTTTGCAAAACCTTGGAGGACTAATGACAAGGGCTAGGTCAAAGAAAATAAAGGAAGCTCTTAAGAACTTGTTGTGTGATTTTTACTATCAAGAAGTTGCTAAGTACAAGTTAAGGATGATGGAGACTTCACTAAGGCTTACAAATTTGTCATCTATGGAGAAATTTGAGAACCATGGCCTTGGGAAGGAAGTTGGATTTGGGAGCCCATGTTTAGGCATTTAAATGGATTATTTTTATGGGTTTTTATGAGTTAGACGAATTTCCTTATTAAGCCCAACTTATTAGCTAGGTTTTTAGGGGTTAGCATATAAAAAGGGCAAAAAAGGTGGCCAGAGGGGTCAAACCCATTTTCATGAGTATATGAGCTATTTTCTCTTGTTCTTTGAGAACTAATTCTAAACTTTCATACTAGCGTGTGTTGGTTCACTAGACTTATCTTCTTCAACATTGTTGTTGTTAGGAGTGGCATCTAAATCTTATAATCCTAATTCTTAGTTATTTATAATCATTGGGTTAGAACTCCAAATCTCTTAACTTTTGTTAGAACAATCCTATACCAACATTGGTGTTGTGTTCTGTTTACATATAATTGGAGTTTGTATCATTTCACCTATTCAATGATGAGTTGGGAGTTGCTAAAAATTTGGTGACAGTTTATTTTTAGGGCTCTCACAATTCTCATCCTTATAATGAAGGCCTCATAATATGCATCATTGTTTGAAGTAGGGAATTAATAGTGTACATATTCCAACACAATCTCTTATGGCCTTACAAATACAAGCATATGCCACTTCCTTCTTTGGTAAATGATCCACCGACATGTAGTGCCTAACTCTCAGATTAGGCATCCTTTGGCTTACTGTCATTGAAGTCTATGCACTCATTTATGAAGTCAACAAGAGATTGAGCCTTGATGGCCATGCAAGGTTGAAATTGAAAGTCAAACTCTCCCAACTTGATGGATGACTACAACAAATGTCTAACCATTTGGTATAAATGTAGGACCAACTTCAAAAGTTGGCTTATAAGGACAACTATCTTATGGGCCTAAAATTATGGCCTTAATTTTCATGGTAAGACCATTAAATTGAATGCCAACTTGTCAAATTTAGGGTATTTGACCTCTGCCCCTTACAACACTTTGCTATTATAGTAGATTAGCTTCTGCACACCACCTTCCTCTTGAATAACAACCAAGCGAACAATAGACTAGTTGGTCACCAAGTACAACTAAAAGGTTTCTCCAAGTACTAGCTTGTTAAGTATCGAGAGTATGGATAAGTACTATTTTAGTTGTTGAAAAGATTTCTCACTTTCCTCAATCCATTTAAAGTTAGTGAACTATTAAAAGATTTAAAAGAAAGGGAGCATATGATCCTATTAAGTTAAGCTATTGTTTTGATGGGTATTTGAGCATCCCTAAGAAACCTTAAGATAAGAGTTCCTAGATGTTGATTTTTTCAGGCTTAACTTTGATTCCTCTATTAGACACTAGGAAACCCAAGAACTTCCTTATGCAGACCACAAAGGTGCATTTTGAATGGTTGAACTTTATATTATACTAGTTTAGGGTGGCAAAGGTCTCTTTAAAGTTGTGTTTGTTATTTAAAAATGTCTAACTCTTTATTAGCATGTCATCATCATAAATATCCATATTGTAACCTATCTAGGACTAGAAGATCATTTTTACCAATCTTTGATACGTCACTCTAACATGTTTAAATCCAAATGGCTTAACCTTGTAACTGTACATACCTCTCTTTATTAAAAAGAGGCATTTTCTTTAGTGAGCTCTTATAAGGCTATCTAGTTATACACTAAAAATGCATCCATGAATGTTAGGAGCTTGTGCCTTGACTTCCTATCCATGAGTTGGTTGATGTGAGGTATAGGACAACTATCTTTAAGTAGGGCTTTGCTAAGTTAGCTAAAATCCATGCACATTCATCATTTGTCATTATTCCTTTTCACCATCACCATATTAGCTAGCCTAATGAGATTTATGGAGGAACCAATATATGGAGGGCTTTTAAAGATCCATTAAGCATTCACAAAGGGCCAATGACATGTTTAAGGACTAAAAAGATCAAAGTTGTACTTAATGAGCTAATTAAGGATATTCAAGCTAACTAAGTTACAAATGGTGTGAATTTAAGTTTGAAAGATGACCAAGGATTTATTAATATGATTGGAGTACTTGATGGGTCAAGATTAAATAATAAAATCCATTTGTTAGTAGAAGTTTGTTATGAAATAAAAATTTACAATAAAATAGGACTGTTTTGATATTTTAGCAGCTCAATGTTTCTACTTTTAGGGTTTTTAGCATTGTCATTTTAGCCTATAAATAGGCTTGATTTCATTAATAAAGAGCAAATGATTATGTGAATTGAAAAGTGAGAGTTTTCTCCTTGATTCTTTTAAAAACTAAAGAACTTATAAAGAACTAACTCTTCTTATGGCATTTGACCCACCTTGTCACTCCTAAATTCATTCTTTTTTAATGTGTGACATCCATATCCTTCTTTATACCTTAAATTCATGTTCCTTTAAACATTAGATCTAAAGTTTGTATGATTGAAATTTGATTTAGCTTTCTTAGATTCTTGCTTAATTCTTTATATGTGTTGGGTTCCTAAGTCTCATCTTTTAGTGTTCACATCACAACCACTTCAAATAAATGACTTCACGAATGAAATCAACCTTGATCAACTTCCTAACCTCCTCTTCAATGGCATCTTTCCAAAGATGTGTTGTGTTTCCTCTATTTGACTAGTGGATGCTTCTCGTTGATTGATAACTTATGGACCATGACTTTGAGATTGATACCTAGCATATCCACCAATATCTATGTAAAGATCTTGATTTGGGTTTGTAGAAAAGCAATGAGCTCATCCTTTACCATTCCTTCTAATTTGTTGCCAATTTAGATGATTCGTGAGGAATTTAAGGGAATCTAGGCAAGCACTTCAATGGTTATTCCTCATTCTTCTTGCTTATTAGGTTGTTAATCCAAACTTTTCATGTGTAATATAGGTTTAATCTCTCAACCCTTTATCTAAATGGCATAAAGCTTGTCCACTTTTTTTTACACTTCTTTTGCCTTATTGATTTTTTGAGAGAATAAGAACTTTTTCTTTAGGTGATTGATCAAAATGACAGTGTTCAATGTGTAAAGTCAAGGATGTCCTAAGATGTCAAGACAAAAGGACATAAGGTTCACTATCACTAGCTATAGTGTTATTATATTGGTCATTGGCACAAAGCCAATATTAATAGGGAGCTTGATACATCCTTATGGGACTATAGGCTCCCCCATGAACTTGTAATGGTTGGTTGAACTTGTTCAACTTGTATTTTATCTACTCAAAAGTGCTTGCATATACTATACCTATTGAGCTACTTGTGTTTACCACGACCCATTTAACATTAAAGCTATTAATGTTTAGTGAAATGATAAAAGGATCATCTAAAGGATGCTTAACTCCCTTAAGGTCATCATCTTTGAAGTTGATGGGCTAGTCTTCCTCCCTTTTACGACTCCCCTTACATTAAATATTGAATACATGTAGGAGCATAACTTTGTAAAGGCAATCATCTTGTCATTCATAAATGGTCTTTGCATTATTATCTTAATTGTGTCTCTTTTCGATGCTATTGCTAATGAGTTTACCTGTTTTTAGGTCCAACCTCATTGACTAGGCTCACTAAGCCTCCTTTGACCCAATATATAATTTGGGGCTCATTCCCATGTTTGGTCTCCTAAAGAAGGGTCTTAGATGAACTATCATAGATAACCCCACCTAATGAGCCTCTCCATTTCATCACAAAGCTTGCAACGTTCATTAATGTTTGGCCACAATCTCGGTGGAAGTGACAATACTTCTTGGTGTCACGGCTATCTAAGGCTATTTTCATGTGAGGAGGTGGAATCAATAGACTTTGGTCTTGTCTCTTAAGCAAGACATGTGATAAAATAGATGTTTATATAGTGTAGTTAGAGTACCTACATCCCTGTAGACTATTATCTTAGGTATTGTGCTCATTGCATTTGGGAGTTGTACTCTAATCCATGCTTTTTAGCCTTGATCAAGGTAGTTTTGAGTTACCAAGGATTCATTAAGCTTGTCTCAAGCCTTAATTGGCTTTTTTGTGTTGATGAATTATTTTGCCCTCAGCATGAGGTTGGCAAAGTTAGAGGTGGTTCTTACTAAATGACCATTGATGGAAACCATATTGTACCAACTCAAATCAACAAGGGAGTCGATGCTTTGCAAAACCTTGGAGGACCAGACAAAAGCAAGGTCAAAGAAAATAAAGGAAGTTCTTAACAACTTGTTGTGCAACATTTACTATCAAGAAGTTGCCAAGTACGAGTTAAAGAGGATGGAGTCTTCACCAAGGCTTGCAAATGTGTCAACTGTGGAGGAATTTGTAAACCATGGTCTTGGAAAGGAAGTTGCATTTGAGAGCCCATGATTGGGCCTTTAAGTGAGTTATTTCCATGGGTTATTATTATTATTTAGTAGGTTGGACAAATTTCCTTATTAAGCCTAGCTTATTAGTTAGGGTACAAATTTCCTTATTAAGCCCAACTTATTAGTTAGGGTACGAATTTACTTATTAAGCCCAACTTATTAGTTAGGATTTCTAGGAGTTAGCATATAAAAAGGGCAAAAAGGGTGGCTGGAGGGAGTAAACCTGTTTTCATAAGTGTATGAGCTATTTTCTTTGGTTTTTTGAGAACTAATTATGAACTTTCATACTTACGTGTGTTGGTTCACTAGACTTATTTTCTTCAATGTTGTTACTGTTAGGAGTGGCATCTGAATTTTATAGTTCTAGTTCTTGGTTGTTTATAATCATTGGGTCAAAACTCCAAATTTCTTAACCTTTGTTAGAACAATCCTATACCAACATTGGTGTTGGGTTCTGTTTACATATAAACGGAGTTCATTTCAACCATGCAAACTTTTACCTCCACAAGCTCCCTATAAATATGGCCATTGCCATTTTTAGCTTCAAGTCCTTAACATCGAACATGTTAGTGTTGAATCATGCCACAATTCTCTTAAAGACTTATCTTACCATTATGAAATAAGGAAGATAGTTAAGGAGTTCTTCCTTTGTTTGCAATTCATGATGAACCTCAAAAAGAACTACTTGCTTAGTTGTTTTAAGTTCTTAATAAAGTAAGGTAGGAGCTTGAATTATGCAACATCCTTAAGGGTTATGGAGAAAGCTTTATAATGGCATCTAAGGCTGCACGCAATGACTTAAAGGTCTAGAATGGGCTCCAATGCTCCATTTAACCTTTTGTGTCATCAAAGATGTCTATTATGAGAAGTTTTAACTTATATCAATGCATCTTGTATATCTTTTGATAAGGGAAGTTTAAAACTTTTTCGAGACTCTTTGTGTGATGCATATTTTGAATCCTTTAAAATTGGGATTTATGCTTGTGTGTCTTTCAACTATTACACTCCTTGGTCTCCCTCCTCTTGAGGTAAGGCAATGTGTCATGATTCCACCACCTAGTCCCTTCAAACTTACCAGGACTTTGTAATGACACCGCTAAAGGGCTTTAAGGTGTATAAGGATAGTGTCATGTGCTTGGGAAGAACTTTGGTAAGGAATTGTTAGAACTTTCTTGATGGGAGCTTTGGTTAGCTTAAGCCTTTTGTTTGAGTAAGGACTTCCTTGCATGTTGCATACATCAAGTGTTTCCCTCTTAGTTCCTCATGATAGAGGCCTTTGATGGGACTTGCCCTTCTAGCATACATGGAGATGGTTGGTTTATGCCCTTATGGTTTCTAGTGGCAACCCCATCATAGCATTAGCATTCTCACATTGTCAAAGGATTGTCTGGCACTCTTTATGTCATGGTATTTCAGGTCATAAAGAAGACATTGAGGGTGGTATAAGATTTTCCATGCAACTTTAAGAGTGGTGAGTTGATCATTTATTGTTGACTCTAAAGGATGGCTCTTAGAGGCCCTATTTGGTGTAACATTCAACAAATATGAAGTTGCAATAGAAGTAAACAAGAAAGAGATGTTTAATGTTCGTCTTGCAATAATGACATCAAGTTAGAGATATTTTGGGACAACTCTATAAAGAATAGTAATAGTGGGCGTGTGGTGTACTTTATAATGTGTGACTCACTCTTATCAAAAAGTACCAAGCTCCACAACTATTTTCCAGTCAAAGATAGCTATAAAGAAGAGAAAAGGGAGTGATGCACAATGTGTTGTCCCTATAAACAATGCCAAATGATAGTATCTTTAATTAAAGGCTTAACTAATGGTCTAGGCTTTTGTGGTTAGACCTGTAAGACAAGGGAAAACTTAGGCTAGAGATGCTTTTTAATGTGAGCACTTTGATGCTAAAGTCAATATATGTAAAAGCAATTTTAAGAGAGGGAAAGGATCCTCTTGCAAAATATATATAGTGCTTAAGTTTGACAAAGATGGGTTTACTTGGCTAAAGATGATCTTTAACCTTTATATATGTTCTTATAATGAGTTTTTAATACTAAAATGATTGATAGGTCCTAGTAGCTATCATTAGGCACCAAAAATTTAATACTTGACTCTTGATTATTCAATCATCAATAGTGTAAGTGATGGTTGATTCCATAAGGAGTACAATCAATTCACTACTGATTAATAAAAAATTAAAGACATTGATGTAATTGGGGGGGGGAGAAGTTGAATTCTAATTTTGTAACAAATAAAATAAACCAATCAATGGAATAAAATAAATTATAGAAAGATCAAATACTAAAAGTCTAGTTTTAAGTTCATTCGTAATTATGATATTTATTAATTTTAATCACCAATAATGTAGTCTCAATTCTAATGGAACTATAAACCCTAAATGACAACAAGCTTTGTTACTCAAATTTTCTCTTAGATATTCACTAAGCAAAATAAGCTCTTTACTTAGACTCTAACCATTAGACCCAGAGAATAAGTTCTTTAAAATAATATATTGGCAGCCTTTAGAACTAAAAAAATAGATTAATGCAAGTAACAATTACATAAGCTTGGATCATTTAAACTGCATTGAGTTATTTATAATCATAAGATAAAAACTTTTCTATAATCCTTTATTTTTATTTGCTACTTGGAGATTAGGAAGAGGATAAAAATGAATCACAATTTCTAATTCTAACAACTGATATTTGTTGAAAAGCCTAACAACATAGGCTAAAAAAAAACAAAAGGTTCCTTCTAGAGTGGTTGTTTGATGCTTTGTCTATCTCCCCTCCTTTATGTTGTCAAAAGATAGTTATTTACATCCTTAAAACGTATATAGCAGCCACCAGCAAACCATAAAGGCTTTAAAATAAAAACATCTCCAAAAATCTCGAAGACATCATGATCTTGATTCCTTAATCTTCCAGAACTCCTATGTTAGCTTTCAAGCCAATTTCAGACTGGATACAGTAAGAATTAGAGTCTGACTTCCGTAGCAGAGTTGTAGTCCTCCCCTCCAGCTTTCCAACGCATCAAGTCTGGCCCAAAACAAAGGTCCAGCGCCCAAGTTATGAGCTAAAAACCAAAACTGACTTAGTCTATCCCATTACAGATTCTACAATGAATTCTCCAATATTTTTGAACCATTAAAAAATCGATCCGGGCCTTGATCTCCCATAACAATTGTAGGTCTGAATGTGTACTTCAATTTAGGCTTTTGAATCACCTGATTTGGGGGTTTGAAACTCAAGTTATACCTATTTAAGTAATTAGTGCTCGGACAGAAATTCTACCCCAATTAGGAATAGGCTTAGTTTTCTGCCTTATTTTTGGAGCAACATCTCAAAGCCCAAACGAACTCAGATTTGGACTCACAACCCCAATTTAGAAAAGTTGAGATGTCTACTACAACATCATTGAAGACCACTTTTTCAATTTGGATCTCTGATTCAATGAAAAACTTGAAACAAGTAACAGAAGTCAAAACAATAAAATGTTGGAATTTTTCCCACTAAGAGCATATATTCTCAAAACTTCTCCAAAATATACCTAAGTTACAAAAATTATTTTTATCAACTCAAATAGATATAAAATTCATTGAAAACAACTAAATGTAAAAGGGGATAGATATAATAAATTCTCGTTCACCAAATTCCCCCATAGTTAGCTTTTGCATGTCCTTAAGGAAAACAAGTCAACTCAAAAGAATAATAAATTATACACTAGCTATACCTCAAAATGCCACCGCAATGCATAAGCTTATTATGTTTAATTCTCAACCAACATATGCACCTAACTTAAAAATGCAACAATGTCAAATAAAATAATAGCAAGCATACTTATCTCTCTTCTTTTCTATTCATAATTGCCCTCAATTAGTTAATGCAAACCTCGCAACTAATGCAACTAAGACACATATATTTCACCCATCAACCATTTCTCTTTACTACTACAAACCAGATAATAAACTAGGTTGTCCCTTATTATAGCAGAAAAGTGAAATAGAGAACAAATATTCTTTCTTAAGACATACCCAAAAATTAGGAAATGTGCACCAAGGTGTTTTGCATACTCATGCTCAAGTCATTGTCTAATTTGAGTATCAACACTTTTAGCAAAGTACTCTTAGTTACTAGGCAACTTCAATAGCAGAATAGAATTAAATATTGCTTTTTTTTTTTTGGAACACTATTTACTTAAACCTGAGTTTAGGACTAACGTAAAAAGAATAGTTTGAAGACAAACTGCACACTTCTAAACCTTGCTTCTTCACAAAACTTGCACAACTTCTCAAAAAGCATTGTTTCAAAAGTCAAACAGACTTACTCCTATTTTACAAGACATTACTAACATCCTAAGATTGGTCGTGTATCATAGAAATAACCCAATTTCATACTTAAACATCGCAAAGCATTCAAAAATGTAAACAACGTATGATCACTATTTCACGAAAACTAAAAAAAAAAATATATCCTACATAAACCTCTCCCCCGCACTTAAAACTTATATTGTCCCTAACATAAGGCCAAATGCAATAGAAAGTTATTTGAAGCATAAATAAAAAGAAAAAGTAAGGAAATCCAATTTGATTTATTCTTGGGTTATCTCCTAAATAGCACTTTTGTTTAACATTGTTAGCCTGATGACATGCTTGCTTAGTCCATATAGATTGGATCTTTCAACTGTATCATCTTTTACATTTTGCACTAGAAAACCTTCATAGAAAAGTTTAAGCCTATAACTACTCACCTTAAACACTTGTCTATTTTTAAGCTCTTTATCTTAACTACACCATGACCAAAAACATTAGTAATAACAAAAGAACCAATGCAATAAGAGTACAACTTACTTGGAAATAGTTTAAAACTTGAATGGTAGAGGTGGACTTTTTGTCCGACAACAAAGTTCTTCCTTGAAATCTTTTAATCATAAAAGGCCTTCATTTTCTTTTAGTAGATTATATCTTTTGAACATTTTACCCCTAATACTCTTATACACATCATTTCTTATCTTTTTAAGCTCTTGCAAATGCAACTTCCTTTGTTCACCAACCTTATCCATTATCATGCTGCATTATTTGGTTGCCCAATAAGCTTTATGTTCTAACTCCACTGGAGGATGACATGGCTTACCATAAACTATTAAGGTGACATTCTTATAGGCATTTTATTTGTTGTCCTATAGGCCTATAATGCATCATCTAGCTGTAAACTCCAATTCTTTCAATTTGGATGAATTTGATCTCTCTATTAGAAACTTTAGCTTGACTATTTGTCTAAGGGTGGTAAGCTATGTCAATCTTATATGTGACTTGATACCTTCTTAATAATGCCTCTACCATCTTATTACATAAATGGATGCCTCTATCACTCATCAAGGCCTCCAAAGTCCCAAATCTTGCAAAAATGTTAGTTTTCACAAAATCTATAACTTTAAAATTGTTAGTCTTGGTGGCTTTAGCTTCTACCCATTTCAAAACATAATTAACAATCATAAGAATAAAAACATTACCTAAAGAAATTGGGAATGGTCCTATGAAATTAGTGCCCTAAACATAAAAAATTTCAACAATCAAAATAAGGATGTGTGGCATTTGATCTCTATAAGATATATTACTTATCTATTGGCAATTTTTTCAAGACTTACAGAACACAATCAAGTTGGCCAAAAGATTCTATAATCCAAAATATTATAAGATGCCCTCTTATGTCCAAAATGACTCCCATAAGCATAAGAATGAAAAAAGGTTAGAATAGATAAAAATTTACTTTCAAGCACACACCTTCTTATTACTTGATCAATACAAAATCTTCACAAATATGGGTTATCTCACATGTAATATTTTGCATCAAACTTAAGCTTATCCTTTTGAACTAGAAAAGTTAAAAAAGTTATTAGACACTTCTCTACTAAATAATTAACAATGTATGTATACCAAGACAATGCCTTATCAATAAAAAATAGTTATTCATCAAGAAAAGATTTTTGCAATGGTAATACATCCTCCTCTTGCACTAATTTGCTCAAACAATCCATGACAAAGTTTTTTGATCCTTTTTTATCTTTGATCTCTAAGGTAAACTCCTATAATAATGAAATGTACATAATAAGACATGATTTTACCCTTTTTCTTTAAAAGCAAATACTTAAGAGTTGCATGATTAGAATAAATTATCACTTTAATGTCAAGCAAATAAGACCAAAATTTTCTAAAGCAAAAACAATAGATAAAAGTTCTTTTTTAATCTTAAATAATTGATTTAGACTGCATTTAAAGTCCTAGAGGCAAAGTAAATGACATAAGTGACTTTGCCAACTTTTTATCACAAAACAGCTCCCACAACATAATTGCTTGCATCATACATAATTTTGAATGGCAACTCCTAGTTTGGTGGCTGCATTACTAATGCCAAGGTTAAAAGCTCCTTTAACTTATCAAATACATCCTTACACTCTTCATCCAATTGAAATGACACATCTTTCTCCAATAACTTACACAAGGGAAATGCTATCTTTGAAAAATCTTTGATAAATCTACAATAGAAACCAGCATGGCTAAGAAAAGATCAAACCTCTTGCACATTTATGAGTTAATGTAAAGCAAAAATAATATCTAGCTTAGATTTATCTACTTTTATTCTCTTATCTAAAATAGCATACCTTAAAATTATACCTTACTTAAACATAAAATAAATTTTTTCCTAATTTAAAATCAAGTTAGTTTCTAAACATCTCTTTAAGATCAATTTAAGGTTATCAAGGCATTTATCAAAGGGAGCACCATAAGCACTAAAGTCATTCATAAATATTTCTATGATATTCTCTATATAATCAAACAATATGCTAACCATACATCTTTAAAATATGACTAAAGCATTGCAAAGTTTGAGGGCATCAAACAATAAGCAAATGTATCAAATGGGCACATGAAAGTCATCTTCTCCTGATTTTTGGTGCAATCACGATTTAGTTATAACTTGAAAAACCATCAAGAAAGTAATTATGAGTATGACTAACTAATCTTTCTAACTTTTGATTAATAAAAGGAAGAGGGAAATGATCTTTGCAAATGATAAGGTTTAACTTCTTGTAATCAATACCCACTCTCCGCCTTATTTGTATACGTGTAAGTACCAACTCATTATTATAATTTGGAACCATTGTAACACCAAATTTCTTTGGAACTACCTACACTAGACTTACCCACTTGTTATCTAAGATTGGATATAGGATGCCAACATCAACAAGCTTTAGAATCTCCTTTTTAATTACCTCCAACATTAGGGTATTTAACCACATTAAGCTTTCCTAGTTAGTTTTCCTACTTCTTCCAATAATATTCACTATATGCACATGGTCAGACTTATCTCCTTAATGTCTACAATTTTCCAACCAATCACCATCTCATGCTTCCTTAGCACATAAATTAACTTCTCTTCTTACACATGTATTAGAGCCATTGCAATAATAATTGGCAAGGTTTCATCCTTTCCTAAATACACACACTTTAAATGTGTTGGTAATAGTTTCAATTTTGACACAAGAACCTGTAAAATAAAAGGTAAAAGTTTTTTGTGGGAAATAGGTAACTAAATAAAAGAAACCATACACCTATATGGAATTACTAATAATGAATGCAATGTAGCCACAATCTTCTTCAACTCCTTACCTAGCTTAACCTCTTTTTTTTTTTTCTAACTCAAGATGTTTGATGATAGCCACTTTTAACTCTTCCTTCCTTGTCAATTCAAAAACTTCTTGTGGTAAAAAATCAATAACATTAATGACTTAAACTAAGTGGACATCACTAAGGACCTTATAGCATTATAAATATTGAATTGAATCTGCTCACCATCAAACTTCATCATTAAGGTAACCTCAAACACATCAATCCTTGTACTAGCTATCTTCAAGAATGACCTCCCCAATAAAATAGGCGCAAGGCTAAGAAAAGCATCATCATCCATATCAACTATGTATAAGTCAATTAAAAATACTAACTCATTTGCTTACCCTAACATATCCTCAACTACCCCCTTAAGGTGAGCATTAGTACAATCAGCCAATTGTATAATGATACAAGTATTGTTCAAAAGATCTTGTATTTAAAGAAGTATAAATGGATCATGACATCACATTGATAGAAACTCTTAAATCTAACATAGCTCTTTTAAATCTAATATGACATATTTTAAACAAAAAGGTCAACATACTTGAATCTTTGCACTTAAGGGGAAACTTTTGCTAAAGAACTATAGATACATTCTCCCCTACTTTGATCTTCTCATCATCTCTCAGTCTCCACTTATTAGTTCACAATTCCTTAAGAAATTTCACATACTTTGATACTTGCTTGATTACATCTAATAATGGTATGTATAACTTTATTTACAAAATATCTTAAGGATTTCTCTCTCCTACTCCTTAGATTTTGTGCACCTAACTAAAAAAAGGAAGGGGGTTAGCTTTAATCTAAATGGAAGAGTTGGGAATTACCTTAGATGGAAAAAACTATATCTCCTAAATTTCCTCCTTTATACCTACAACAGGTATTTTCTTACATGTTTCTTCCCATTCTTTTTGACTTCTCAATGATATAGTCATTAGATTCTCTTTTGGATTTAATGGTATTTGAGTAATTTTGTATGCTCGTTTTGTCTCTTATTGGAATTGTTAAGTGTGAATTAAGAAAGTTTTGAACATATCTTCCAATGACATACCTAAACTAGATAGAGCTACTTGTTTAGGTTGATATCACTATTGAGTTTATTGAAATCATACCTGTTTATTTTGATATGCATTTCAAATTCATTACCTATTTCCCTCATAGCTTAAATATGGTTGATCCCTCCATCTTGGATTGTATGTATTAGAATGGGGATCATACTTCCTTAGCTATCCTAGAATCCTCCTATAGCATTCACTTACTCCTCTTGAAGAATTGGGCACAAATCCATTAGATGTTCCACTATTGAACATATGCCATACACCTTAGTGTATTGCATGTTTCACATAGCCATTTAATTAGGGTGTCCTGTCTCGTCCCAAACTATTAGGAGTTTCCTACCATATTGGAAATCAAATTCCTTGTAGCATCAAGCATTTTATCCACTAAATCTCTTTTACTTGCTACATATACCATGTTCCTATGCATAAAGAGTAGCAAAAAACTTTTTATGTCATGTAGGTTTTTGCAGGTGCTTTATCAAAGAATTTTCTAAAATTACAAAACCCTTATGCAATCTTTGGTTAAAGAGGGGTCATTTAATTTTCATGATGAATGTTTGTAGGCTTTTAACATATTAAAGGAGAAACTAGTGAATGCACTTATCATAGTGACACCAAATTGGAAATTACCATTTGAAGTTGTGCATGATACAAGTTTCAAACCATATACTATACTAAACATACCTTAACAAAAGCTCAAAAGCATTATGCAATAACTGAAAAGGGAACTTTTGGCAACGATATTTGCTTTTAATCAATTTCAATCTTATTTGATTTTGGCTAAGATTATTATTTTTACTAACCACTTTACTTTGAAATATTTATTTTCTAAGAGGGTTGCAAAGACTTAATTAATGAGATGGATTCTATTATCATAAAGGAACTAAAAATTTTTTGGCTAACAACATATCGAGGCTTGAGAACCTTAATTTATAGAAATTGGCCAAGAATCCTATTAAAGAAAAATTCTTAAATGAGTATATTCTTGTCATTTTACATTGCTTTCTCAATATGCTAATTTTGAAAATATCTAGCAAGTAATATTTTTCTCACTAATTTATCATATCAACAAAAGAAAAAAAAATCCTTTATAAATTTAAACACAAATTTTGGGGAAAATCATTTTTGTATAGAATTTGTGCAAATTAGTTCATCAAAAAATGTGTGCTTGAGGAAGAAATGCTAGTCATTATGTACCATTACCCTAATCGAGAGGCTAATAGGCATCTGGTGCAATAAAAATAGCCTCAAAGGTTCTGAAGTAAAGTTTTTATGGGCCTTATATTTTTAAAGATGTCAATGCTTATTTGATCAATGTCAAAGGACTTGAATATTTCAAGAAGAAATGAGATGTCTCCAAACAATATTCTTATTGTTAAATAATTTGATATTTGAGACATAAATTCCATGGGTCCTTTTCCTAAATCTTTTCATAATGATACATTCTTGTGATTGTAGATTATTTGTCACAATGAGTGGAAGTTATAGCTAATCTTGCAAATATGGTGTTATGCATAAAGCAGCTACTTTGTACCATCTCCAAACTAATGGCTAATTGAAATTTTTGATAAGGAATTAAAGAAAAGTTTAGAAAAGACTCTAAATGCTTTAACAAAAGATTGATCATTAAAATTGGATGATGCAATTTAGGCATATAAGAGTACTTTTAAAACTCCAATTAGTATATCACATATAGGTTAGTCTTTGAAAAAAAATATATCTTTTGTCTATTGAACTTGTGCATAAACCATTTTAGGCTATGAAACTTCTAACTTTTTATATGCAAGCTATAAGACAAAATCCATTGCTATAGTGGTATGAGACCAATAAATTTCTTCATAAAACCTATAAGAATGACCAAATCTATAAAGAGCACATCAAGAAGTGGCATGACAATCACTTAGTGAGACATAATTTTGTGATAGGTCAAAAATTTTTTCTTTATAACTCTCATTTCTAAGTAAATTAAGGTTATGATAGTCTAAACATTTCATGGTGAAATACGTCTTTTCTCTTGGAGTTATAGAAATTTGTCATGACACAAAGGACACATTCAAAGTAAATAGTCAGAGATTAAAGTCATATGTGAATGATGGATTTAATGAGTTTCAAACCACCATTCAACTACATGATTCAAAATAAAAATGGGAGAGAATCAAGTTATTAACTATAAACAACGAGTTTGTAGGAGGCAATACATATTACCTCGGAATTATTCACAACTTTGGACACAATTTAGATTTTATGCTTTGAGGAACTATTCTAGTTATTTTGTCCTTGATTTTGGTTGTCCATTTTCCCTAGTTTCTTTGGTGGAGTGAGATTGGCTTTGATTTTGCTTTGTTATGATGATTAATGATTGCATTGGAACATAATCTAGAGAAAATTTATCTTGTGTTGCATGCATAGAAAAGGTTTATGTTAATATAGTAGTATGTTTATGATATCAAATGTAATATCTAGAACCTCCTTGATTATCCTTTGAGACAAAATCCCAGAAAGTTGTATTACTATAGAGATGATTTAGTTCATTTTTGTTTTGGTTTAGTTTTTCAAGCTAACCTTATTTATGTTTTAACCCTAGTCAATTCATTGAGTCTTTGAATTATTTAGCCTTATGTCTTCTTATTAACATTTTAGTCCAGAAAACCATGATGACATTTTAAGAGAACAAGAAAAAGGAATCCCTTAAAATAAGAAACCCTTGTTTCAAAAAGAGAGAGAGAAAGAGAGAGAGACAGAGAGAGAGAGAGAGTGCCAATAATACAAATGAAAAAAGAAAAAAAAACGAATGCTAGGATGAATTATTTAGAATAATGTGCTCAAGATGAAAAGAACAATTGATTTTTTATGTTAACTAAGATTTTGGATTAATTTACCTAACTTGTTACGATGGTCAACTAGATGAACTAAAAGAGACTAAATAAACTAGAAAAAAGATAAATTTAGATGAAAGTTAGGATTAATAAACCAAACCAATTACTATAATTGATCACATGGACAAAAGAGTATGAATTGCAGAAAGCTATATTTTGGCAGAGAGTTTGGATTAGTTGATTGGACTTAATGCTATGGTCTATCGATGCTCCGTAATCAAAGTTTCCAAATTTGGTTCAAATTGTAGCTGATTATTTTCATCAGAAAAAAGGGGAAAAAAGGAACAAATAGAGAGAAATATTTCAATTTTTATGTTCTTTTGCTTTAATTTATTTCCTATTCTTTCTTTCTATTACCCAACACCTTAGTCTTGCATTACAAGCTTTATAGACTCCTTTGATTTTGGTAATGTGTGTGTCTACATTAGCAAAGAGTGATGATGGAAAGCAAACATATAGAAGTTCATTTATATAAACTTGAGAGATCACCTTCATGATACACTTATTTGCATAAACCAATCTGATAATTATATATGGATTTGTAATTGGTCATTCATACTTTATTCTTTTTTTTGGATTTTTCTAAGATTTTGATAATTCTTAGATTAACTATTGTTGTCACCCTATTTTTTTTGGCCTAATTACGAGATTATGCACACAGTTGCTCTCTCTCAAGTGTATGTGAGATCGCAATTAATTGACTTGGATTTGAATGAAAATTAAAAAAAAAAAAAACGAAGACAAAGAAAACTGGAAAAAAAAAGTAAAGAGAAAAACAAAATTAATAAAGTAAACATAATGTTTTATTATAAAAGTCCAGTCCGATTTACAAAGTCCAAAGACAATAGGGTTCCAACTCATTGTGAGTGAAAGAAAAGAGAGAGAGCCTTAACCCACACTCGGCCCTCAATCAAGTCCAATGGGTATCCACAAAAGAGTGCCCAATCTTTGGGCTTGGCCTAGTCCCCTAAGGTTACTCTTTCAGGTTCTTTAAAATCCAAATGTGCACCACACTTGAGGAGGTCCTCCCTTTATAAACCCATGACAAGATGAGTACAATATCTAACTCTTAATAGTGGGACTCAAAGCCCAATATAACAGTTTTGATTACATAAAGCCCACAAACTAAGCGCCGATGAATTTCTTAGTGAGAAGGTTCTCGCCCTTCTCAAAGGTACTGCCCTTTCCCTTCAAACCAATTTATTATTATCCCTAATTTGAGTAAAAAGAAGTTAACATATGCAAGGTAATAGAATCCAAAAAGTTTGCGACTTCCTTAAAGAGCATTTTTGGAAATAAAACTTTTGAAGAATGCATGAAAGAATTTATTGTAATCATTGAAATGCGGTATCATTTAAGGGGTGTTTGTTTTAGGGGGTGCTGATTATTGTTGCATTTCAAATGTAAAAGGAATAGTGTTTTGTAAACATTTTTAAAGCATATTGTTTGCTAATAACTGGCCTCTAAATTAGCTGATCTTTTTAAAGAAAAACAAACACCAAAAAACTTAGATTTTATTTGATTACTTAACATAATTTGCAGAGAGAAGTGACACAAGTGGCAAGGGAGGGTGAGTTACCCTATTTGCATTTTTACTAATACAATTGATTTTAACATCTAAAGAAGACAAAAGTAACTGATCTAAAAAGTTGTATAGAGCTACTTTTTGATTAAAATAGTTATTAACTAATAATATTGGACTAAAAATTTTTTGACTAAAAAAACTATCTATTATGATAAAATGAAAACATAATGTACTAAATAGTCAATTTATTATTTAAATAACTAGGCAATATTAGTCTATCGAAACACTACAACTTTATTTTATTTATTAGTAATAACAAATAGTTGCAACAATCAACAATCAGTAACAACAACCGATAACTAGCAATAGTAACAATAATTAACAACAGGTAAACCAAACAGGCCGAGAAATGGTACATTTAATATTTTAGCTGTGAACCATACGATGGAGGGGATGTTATGTTGTGCAAGAAGAATTATATTTTCTTCATTTCAAGTTAAAGGTAAGGAAGCACTTCCTACAAATAAACCACCTCCATTTAGTGATTTGAGCAAGGGTGGTATTAAGTTTCTGGTGTTGGCTTCGAGAATGATGAACAAGTAAAAGGCTTTTTAATGGTGAAAGTGTATCTTGTTTGTTAATTGGAGAATTCCTTCAAAACAACTTGCAAAACTATGTCTAAGGATTTTACAGCAAGACATAACGCTTGTTAATTAACCAAAGCATGGACTAGCACTTGGTCACTGCAATTTAGATTTGTGTTGTTCTCCATATGATTTGTGTTGACCTGGGCAAGGATCTTAATGGAGGATGAATTGTTTTGTCATGACAGCTCTAGGGTGAGACACTGGCTTAAGCTGTGTTGTTGACATGAGGCACGAAGCCTTGAGGGATTATTTTAACATTTCTAAATTGGTATTTGTGTAGAAAACAAAGCTTGTCGCTATATCCATTATTTAAGTTTCAATAAACTTGACATATGGGTATACATAATGCTACAATAGAGTATAATGAGATGTGAAATGTGTAAATATAATTCCTCTATTGCCAATCAAAGCCTATTCTCTGTCAAATTCATATTATATAATTTTTTTAGCAAAAAAGTCAAAGAATTCCATTTTCTTTTCTTCCTTGCATCTCCCAAAATTCAAAAGTCCAAAAAATCAAAAAAAATAATCTCAAAAATTTTGATCTTTATATAAATTCATTAGTCTAAAGTGAAGATCACGTCGCTGCTGCAGCAAAGCTCCTATGACTTGGGAAATTTTCACTTTTGGAAAGAAACTCAAGACCTCACTGTTGGAAATTTGTCCAGCTACACAATGTTCAAAATTTGATCAATAAGGAAAGAAACTAGGGTTGGAAAATCTTGTCCAAACCAAATATGGAAGCCTTGAATGTCAGGATCCTATCCAATGGTAGGAAGACCAATGCAACATTCAAACTTCATCCCATAAGAAAGGTTTTCATGGTTGGAAAATCTTGTCCAAACCAAATATGTAAGCTCAAAATCATCACCAACGGCTACTTGTTTATTCTCCCCAACAGCTAGTTTTTTTAAATGGGTTATTGACCTCTCTTTTGGAGTATAAATAACCCCCTCCATACGGCTGCCAACTTCATACTCACGAAAAGCATATATTGAGTTGTTAACTATGAAAAATCAAGAGTGCACATGACAGATATCATTGCTAGGAGTAGATATAGCTTTAAAGAAAATTTTGTGAGTATTATACGGTTGTAGAACATGAGATTGAGAGCTTGAGAAACAAGTTTCTTTGATTGTGCTATAGCAAGATTGTAGACCTTTGTGTGGTTGTAATTGAGAGTGCACAAGAGAGAGATTATTGCTAGTTTGTTAAGTCTGAAAAATCAAGAATGCACAAGAGATAGATCATTGCTAGGAGCAGAACTTTGAAGAAAATTTTGTTAGTATTAGAAGGTTGTAGAACATGAGATTGAAAGCTTGAGATATAAATTTCTGTAATTATGATATAAAAAGGTTGTAGACCTCTGTGTGGTTGTGATTCAAGATCACTTGTTGTAACTGATCTCCTCCCAATTCGGGAGTTCAATAGTGAATTCAAAATTTCCAAGACAATAGTCTTAGGGAGAGAACGTAGGAACAAGATTTCTGAACTTTTATAAATCATGATGTCTTTCTTCTCTCTTCCTACTCTCAATTATTATTATTGTACAAGCCCACACATAGCAACAAGCTTTTCACCATATTGTGTTTTAACTATCCTACATTTTTTTTTTTTTTAACACGGGTTGGTTTCTGTTTTTGAAAATTAAATTTGTTTAATCAATTTTCTTATCTCTAGCCTATATAAGTATCTATATAAATATTGCATTAACCTATTCAGTTTTTGAAATTAATCTTTTATATTGTGATTATTTTATTTGTCACGCTACTCAAATTATAGGCACGTATCCTTTATTAACCCAAATCACCCCCTTCTTGATTATCTTTGGGACCAACATGTACTACGACGCATTATAGTTTTCTTTTTCCTTGCATAAAATAACTGATCCATGAAGCTATTTCAGTCAAAATTATCTAGCAAATCCTCTAAAAAATAGTTTAGATTTGGAACACATACTTTTGCTCCTATCAATTCCCAAAGCTCTTGCTACAATGCTCAATCTCAATTAGGTATAACTAAATTTAAGTTGTTTCTCTTATATTGGTATATTATCACTTTCCTTTCTTTCCAAAATTTCTTCATTTTCTATTGACCACCATTCATTCTCGCTCATTTCTTTTTCATAGCTTAAAACCCTCCTTCTTTTTTTTTTGTCCTCAACTCTTGTACCTTTTAACCTTTTTCCTCAATTTTGTGAAAATGAAACCAAAAAAAAAAAGAAAAATAAATAAAAATGGCATGGTATTCACTTTTCATTATTTTATGTTTCGTGTCCTACAGAATGACTCTAGCTAGTGGTTCCCTAGAATTTTTACAAAAGTATCCTTACACTTTAAGGCTTTTAAAATGTTGAACTACAAGGATTCATATGTAATATAAAAGTTTCTTGATGTAGTATATAAGTAGTATTAAAAAGGCTCCATTTGTAAGTTCCATTTATAATATTTAAAAAAGTAACATAACACTCTTAGAAATCTAAAATGTTAAACTAAGAGACTCCATATGTAGTATAAAGATCATTATTTTAGTATACAATACACATACGCAGTGTAAAAGGTTTTTAGTGTAGTATAAAACAGATGCCCTATATGTAAGCTCTATCTATAATTTAAAATTGTAACTTTTAACTTATGAAACAATTCTAAAAAAATAGACAACAATTTTTTTAGATATTAACCTAACATTTAACACTATAAATGAAAAGCTGAGTAGCCCTTTTTAACTTCCTCTACTTCCTTTTACTTTATGTTTTTGATTTTCACTTTCTTTATTACAATTAAGCACCTGTATGTTTCTCAGCTCTATCTCTCTTTAAACTTATAAATTGTGTAAACTTTCAATAAGTATATCTAAGCCCACTAATAATTGAGTATGGCTATTGTTTCTCAACAAAACACTACTCTTATCTTGATGAGTTAAACTCGCACCAATGAAGTTTAATCTATTCGAACTTACAACGTTCTCACATATTAGATTGTCATAAAATAGTGATTAGAACTTGAAATGGTGGGGGCATATATAGAAAATGGGCTAACTAACTTATTAGTAGAATTAAATGAAATGTAAAAATTGATGCGGAATGAGTTAGCTAAGAGGTTTCGTATGTAGGGCAAAGAGTTATTCATATAGTATACAAATATCTACATGTAGTATAAAAAGTCCCCTATTGAGTATAAAAAAGAGGCTCTATATGTTTTCTCCGATTATAACTTTTACAAAATAAAATTGTAGAAAATTGATTGGACAAAATTACATTTCGAAACCACAAATCATTTAAAATTAACTAGGATAAATCATGTAAAATTGACAAAGATTTATTTTCCATATAATATTAATGAAATATTTTTAACAGAGTTATATGATGTGCAATCTTAAAAAATTAATCTAGCAATTCAAGTTAATTAATGCATAAATAAAAATGGCTAGTCATATAGTTAAAAAGATCATCAATGTATTATTGACTCATGTTGTATAAGAAGATTATACTTAGTGTAAAGGCTAGTAATGTGGTGTAAATAGTCATCATCGTAATATAAAAGATAATTAAGGTCTAAAACTATCATTTATAGTACAAAAGTTAAATATGTAGTATAAAAGAAAATTCACGTTGTATACAAGGCCTATATTTTATACCAATATGTTCATATATAGAAGAAAGATCATAAATGTAGTACAAAAAAAGACTCTATATCGTGTAAAAAGTTAATGTGTAGTATAAAAAGTCAATTTTAATATTATCTAATGCATCAATTCATGTATGTCACATCAAAACAAAACAATCAATTCATATATAATATTGCCTCCAAATAGTTGCTTTTAAACACTGGTGTATAGCCATCAAGCACATTACGAATGCATGTATAGTTGAATAGATATAGGAAAGCGTGCATTTTTTAAGTTAGCTCTAATTTGCAAGGTTAAACCATTAATTTTGTTCTATGAGTTTTGTCGATGTTTTAGAAGTTGCAATATGTTTTGGAATTTTGAAGAGTTAGTCAATTTTCCAGATAGTAATTTATGTGATGAAAATATGAAAGTTAGGGATAAATATAAACTTTGAAGCTGACATTTTCTTACACCTAGCATAATAGTCTGAAAACAGTATTTTATAGGCACGTTGAATTTGATGTTCAATGTTTTAAACCAAGATTTGTGTTACACTATTGTTCCACGAATTCTCTCCATTTTCAAGGTTGTTTGAATTTCTACCTTTGCTAAATATAATCCATAATTAATTACTATCCTTAAGATCATTAATGTAGCATAAAAGTAGATTTGTGATGTATAAAAACCGTATGTGTAGTATAAAAGGAACATAATATTTCATAAAAGTCATTGATACATAAAAAGGGGAATCATTGATGATGCAAATGTTCCTCATATCTAATGATAAAAGTTCAATTGTCGTTAGATTGTATTAAAAGTTTTAATGTATATAAAAACCATTGATGTAGTATAAATGGTCATTAATATAAATTGACCTTCAATGTATATTAAGTTTGTTACTATCATTCAATTTTTAATATTAAAAGAAATTTTGTGCATAAAGAAAATAGTCTTTAAATTTAAAATTTTAATTTAATATTCAAATAATACTACAAAATTTTAATTAATTGTGCTACATATTATTTTATTAATTAGCATAGTGTAGTGCATGCCTACTTCATCATAATGTCTTTTATGAATAAATATGTGTCCAGTCTATTGATATAAATTAACATATCTTTCATAAATTCATAATTCTAAATTAACATTTCAATTTTATTCCTAGCATGTGGTAAAAAAATAAAAACATTCCTTATTTAGTATTAAAAATCATCAATGTAACAAAATGGATAAACCATATTGTATAAAATGTTTCTATGTAGTATAAAAGGCCATCATTCACATTATAAAAATTAAAATGTAATATGAAAAAAAATTCATCTTCTATACAACAATTATATTTTATGTCAACTACTCGTATGTGATATAAAAAATCATTAATCATTGTAGTATAAAATTGTATCATATTGTATAAAAAAATAATATGTAGTATAAGATGTCATTCCCTATATCATCAAATGTATCAGCCCATTCATGTTCCTTTAAAATTGATCAGTCAATTCATATCAGATGTTATTTCTAGTTGGTTACTTTTGAGCTCTTATGTGCAACCCTTTAACACATTATAAATGAATGTATGGTTGAACGATTATAGGATTGCGTGGAGGTCTTAGTGACTTTAACTTACCAATTTTGTTTTAGGAGTTTTGTCAGCTTCTTAAGATTCGCAACACTGAGTGTAATAGTGAATGAGTCAATCAAGTTTGGATGAAGTAACTTGTATAGTAAAAATATAGAAAAGAAATTTGTTTTTGGATACAGAATCTTATAAACTCATTTAGATAAAATAAATTTTATAGTACATATAAAATATTTTATATTACATAAATAACATTTTATATAGTATAAAGAGATTTTAAATTTTATACCAATGTCTTTGTAAAATCTCTTTATATTACATAAAAGGTTATCCCTATAATATAAAATATTTTGTATATAATATAAAATAAATTGTGAAGAAATAAGCCTATGTGGATTTGTGCAGTGAATCTCATTTAGAAATTAATAATAAATATATATATATATTGAAGTTTAGATTTTCTACACTTACCAATATAGTCTTAGAATATTATTTCATACATAGGTAGACTTATATGAATAATAGATCTCAAAAAAAAAAAAAAACATAGATGGACAATAACTTAAACTATGTTTTATATACTCAGTTATTCCATAATTTATACATCAAGGTCATTACATCCTGCAAATATTGCTAAATATAATCTCTAATTAATGACTATTCTTATAGTCATCAAGGTAATAAAAAATATAATTAATGTTATATAAAACTCTTATGTATAGTATACAAGATAATTATTGTGTTATAAAAAGTCATCGATGAACCTTGAGATGAGGTAGCCTGACGCTCCCTAAACATCTCTAAAATCTAGACACAACAATTTTTCAAAAATTAAATTAGCATTTAACACCATAAACAAAAACTTAACGATTATATCATTTTCAGTTTTATCGCTCTCAATAATCATAAATAATGTTAAATTTCATTAAGTTTATTTAAACCCTTAATAATAGAGTATGATTGTTGTCTCTCAACAAAACACGATACTTATCTTGATAATTTGATCTCGAGATACCTTTCCTAGCGCATTAGAACGTCTGGCATTCTTGAATGCTAAATTGTCGTAAAATAAATATTAGAACTCCAAAGAACAGGGCCTGATATAAAAAATAGCTTACTAACTTGTTCGTAGAATTGAAAGTAAGGTCAAAATTGATGAGGAATATGTTAGCTAAGAGACTTCAAAAGTAGTATATAGTTGTCAATGTAGTAGAAAAAAATTTACTTCTTGTATAAAAACTGCTAATATAGTATTAAAAATTGATTCATATGTATACTTCATTTATAATTTTCACAAAGTAATCTTATACTACAAGATGTTGAACTAAGATGTGTCATATGTAGTATAAAAGTTTTTAATGCAATATAAAAATTATCATAGATAGTAAAAAGAATCCTTAATATGGAATAAAAAGGAGAATGTATCCAAGGCCGATACTTTGTAGAAATATTATGACTCTTTTTTTATTCTTTTGCAGATTATGAATTTTTGTTTTGAAATTCCATGAAAATTAATTTTAGAAACGAACCCACCAAAGATGCAAGATGTGAATATTTTATCTCCACAGACAATTTACATTCTTTATTTTCTCTAGCATAAGAAAATTTTTATAACTTTTTTGTAAGTCTATTATGAAGCTCTTTGTGTCATAAGCAAGACAAACGAGGGATAATTCTCTCTTCTCTTATAATTTTTCTCTCATGCTTTTCAATATGAATCTTTTGTTCTTAATTTGAAAGTTGATGCACTTTATCGTTAGAACTTCTCTGTAGAGATGGTTTAGCAATTCTCTGGAGATTGCATTCTTATAAATCACAATGAATTTATTTTATCACTCAAGTTTATAATCATAGGCCCTTCTATAATGTACCATGTTGATCTCCACTCTAGTTTCACCGTTCTTGCAACATTTGCTGTGGTATTCAACATCTAGCATAATTTTCCAATAAATTTTTATAAAACACACAAATGATTAAATAAAATTTATGTGTGCAGAGGATAAAGGTTAGTGAGTCCTCGGCAAACTCATAGTGTGCAGTTACCGCGTGGGAGTAAGGTCGCCCATTTTGCAATTAATTTTTAGCTCAAGTGATAAAAACTTGTCGTTATAGTAATATAGAACACTAATTCATTTCTATACTACATAAATACTTTTATACCATATTGTCTACAGTTTATTCAAGTTTAAAACACTTATAATTGCCAATTGTTAGACGTCCTTATTCTAATAATAAGATTAGAAATGGACTCAAATGTTGGTATTTTGATTTTCAAGTCCTTACCATATAAATTGCAAAATGTTTTTATATCCTCAATATAATTATATAACGAACAATAATTTATTCCTCATATTAATATAAATAATATATCTTTTATAAAATTTATAATTTATAATTATAAAAAAATTAACCTTTCAATCTTGATCAACAAATATATGATACAAAAAAACACAATACATAATATAAAATTTTATCTATGTCGCATAAAGGATAACAACTATTGTATAAAAAATACTTTCAAGTGTATAAAAACCACTAATGAAGTATAATATTTATTAAATATCTTACTATTATTCAATTTTTAATATTAGAAGAAGTTTTTGCGTAAAGGAAACACTCTTTAAATTAAAATTTTTAATTTAGTATTCAAATGAGTACTACAAAATTATTTATTTAAAAAGCTTTATAGTTACAATAAATTGATCTTTCATTATATTCTTAGCAAGCAATTTAATTATTAATACAGCAATTTGTACTGCTCATATCATTACAAATATTAAACATTTAGCTGGTCGTTAGTATTACTAAATATAAGAAGAGTGTGTGTTACTCTTTGCAATTCATTGGTGCTCTTGTCTGCTTGTTTTATTGCTTAAAAATAACTTTTCTCTTTCTAATTTTTTAAACTCCAAGTTGTTTTCCACCATTTGTGTCCATCATTCCTACATAATATTTTATTGGATGTCTGACTTTTTGAGTATTACATCGGTGCTCTTATATACATTATTTATTGGATTTATGCTATCAACGAGGTAGTTTATATTACACCAACATACTCTAAACTCGCTATTTTACAATTTCTTTTATGAATAAGCATTTATTCTTTGTACTAATATATATATAACATATCTTTTATGAAGTTTTATTATTTATAGTTTAAAAAGATTAACCTTTCGATTCAAGTCAACTAAATCTTCGTACAAAAAGGCTCTTTATGTACAAATAATGTAATATAAAAGATTAAAAATATTTAATTTAGTACAAATAATAGTCATGTTATATAAAAGCCTATATGTTGTATAAAGTCATTAATGTGATATAAATAGTCATCAAAGTCATATAAGAAGAATTGATTCATATCTCCAAATAGTTGCTTTTTTTTTTTTTTTTAGGTACATCCAGGTAGTTGCTTTAGAATAATTGTATACAGCCTTCAAGCACATTATGAATGTATGTACGGTTAAACAGTAATGCATTTACATTTTTTTGTTAATTCTAACCTACATAACCAAGACACCATTTTTGCTCTATAAATTATGTCAACTCCTTAGGTGTCGCAACAATAATGGAAACTTTGAAAGACTGAACCAAGTCTTCACATAGTAATTCATATTGTAGAAAAATGGGAATTGGGGACAAATATAATTTAAGAAAACTAATTTAAATTTAACGACTTAATTAAATTTGATTGAATAACTTCCTGAATACGCTAGTATTTTGTTTTTTTTTTTCTTTCTTCTGCATCATATCATAATGAGTAGATTTTTATGATTAAAGCTGTAAATGTTATTTGTGTTCCTCATTTATTGCACTTACACAAAATATATTCATCTTCAAGATTCCTACATTTTGCTGGTATTGCTCAATATAATCACTAATTACTTACTATTTTTAAGGTCATCAACATAGCATAAAAAGAAATCATTATTTTTTAAAAACTTTAATATACTTTAAATGACTATTAATGTAATATAAAAGATTCTTAATGTAGTATAATATAAATGTCACCAATCTCGTATACAGGATCATTAATTTGATGAAAAAGTCATGAATGTGATATAAAATACCATTAATGAGGTATAGAAAACTTAAAATTTGGGTTTCACACGTGCAACTTTGTTTTAATGCTCTCTAATCAAATAAGACTAACAAAATCATTAGTACCATCCACTAAAAGGTTCAATTAAAAGCATAGGTGATTGGGGAAATTGTGATGTTTTCTAAATAATGTTAATGCCAAGATAAAAAATTTTTCGAACAACAAATACACATGTAATACAAAAATTAGTGGTCAGATGTACCTCGTGTGTTCTTAGATAAGCTCAAAAAACATTTGATTGCCAATCGAACGATTTAGAGGATGATAATCCTATTCACTAATAATTCAAATTATGTGTAACAAAAATTATGAAGACCATGAAACTGAATCTAATGGTTATATTTGGTTGGTATTGTATTTCTAGTAGTAGAAACTAACATAGCAACATCCTTGATTTGGCACTTCAATCAATACATGAATGGGCTTTTACATCAACATGTCGTTCCAAGTATTTAAGAAGTGACTGAACACGTTTAGCAGTAACAATACAGTGATACTTCAAAAGTCAATCTTCAATAATTTCCTTTCCTTTGCTTTACTAATATCCTATACAGACTTGACAAATTTTTTTGTTGGCTCCTCGACTTGCAAAGGGAATTTTGCACAACATCAAAAAGCATTCGAATAATTGGCAAAATTCTATAAAATTAATTTAGGAGAAAAACACAACTATAAACCTGGGGAAAACTTGAACCTTCCTTTTCGATGATACCTAGTGCTTGTAAAGCCAAGGGACAACCTTCTCAAATATGCACATATTGAGGCCTTTCGTATTGTAGTGCAACATAAAGTTCTTTCCAAGCATAAATGCCAAAAGCAAAGTTTATTTTCAAATGCAAATGAAGGCTTATTGGTCTATATGTGATCGCTTAGTACAAAATGTCAAATTGTAGGTACTTGAAGTAGACAATATTGGATCACTAATAATTTCTAAAAAAGTGAAAAAAAAAATACAAACAGATTGATTAAGATAGGACCTCCAAAATCTACTAAAATCCACTTTTTCATACATAGAACTGATGCCAATGACATTGCAAAAAGAGGTAGCTATGGAAACCTCAACAAGAGCAAGTTCACCTAGGTGCCTTATTCGTACGAACTTTGTTTCATTTGGAATTAGAGGTTTAGCTCTAATTTAGGCTAATTATACTTTTATTATTATTATTTTGTGTATTTTTCATTATTGGCTGAATAATCGAAAGAGAGAAAAAAAAAATAAAAACAAAGACAAAATCGTATATTTCATAGATTTTCTTTTTGATACATATATATATATATATATATATATATTTTTTTGACAAAAATACACATTAGTTAACCGAAAAAAAAAAAAGCTTTCGTTGCTCAATTGGTCATTTACTCAATTATATTCGATAATTGATTGTTGGCCAATTGCACTACCCATCTTCTTGGTTATGTCACTTCTTTAAAGAGGTAGGTTTAGAATTGATATATAACTTTTGTTTGTTCTAAATTAATTTTGCTTGGAACTATTGAAAGAGCTCTTAGAGTTTTGCAATTTATTATGTGAAACATGAGAGTTAAGAACTACTATAGTGAATGGAGAGCAAACACGCAAAGGAGTGAGTTTTGTGAGGTATATTTTTTATTTACTAACAATCTTACATACATAATGTCCAATGTTAAAGAAGATAGTTTCTCACATAGAGAGGAGGAAGTAGTTGTTTCAGATTTCAAACTGTTTATAAAATTCTTAGAACAGAAATTTGATAGGATTAATCAAATGTTTTAGGAAATTTGAGATAGGATGGATAAAATAGAAGGAGAATTGAGTGTCAATCCTAAGAGGCCAGTTGGGAAGGTCATGAAAAAGCAATCTGAACATGAATTTGACAAAGATGGTGATGATTATTGTGATGACGGTGATAATACTAGTAGAAACTTCAAAGGTGGTTTTAGAGGAGGACGTGGTAATAAGAATGGTAGAGGAGTAAGAGACAATGAAAATGTTTATGATAGGTACAATAGAGGTTGGGATAATAGAAATAGAGTTAAGGAAAGAATAGACAAAAATCTTAGTAGTATTAAAATGAAAATACCAGCTTTTTAAGGGAAAGTTGATCCTAATATTTATTTGGATTAGGAACAAAGGGTAGAATTAATATATGAGTACCACAACTTCTCGGAAGAGAAAAAGGTGAAGTTAGTTATGGCAAAGTTTCTAGTAAGTTACCACTAAAAGAAAAAATTTTGAGAAAATCATAAAAACTTAGAATGAGTTGAAGACTGTGATGAGAAGGAGATTTATTCCTAACTCTTATTATAGGGATTTGTATAACAAGTTATAGAGTCTTATGCAAGATTCCAAGAGTGTGGAAGAGTACCATAAGGAGATGAAAATTGCTATGGTTAAGGCAAATGTAATGGAGGATAAGGAGGCAACTATGGCTATGTTCCTCTAAGGGTTGAATAGGAGCATAGCTGATATGATAAAACTGCAACACTATGTAGAGTTTGAAGACATGTTACACATTTAGGTTCATCTTTTTGGAAGTCGAACTGGGGAAAGAAGAAAGAGAAGATGACTTATAAGTCTAAAACCAATTCAAATAAACCTAAGACTAGTGGGGGCAGCCTGGAAAGGGGCAAATTTAAAGAAAAACTTAAAGGCACCTAAGGAAAAACTAGAGATATTAAATGCTTTAGATGTTTGGGTTAGGGTCATGTGGCTTCACAATGTTTTAACAAGAGAACCATGTACCTTAAGGAGAATGGTAACTATGTGTCTGGCAGTAATAGTAGTGATGAAGACCAAATGCCACCATTAGAGGATGCTAGTGATGTTGATGAAGGGATAGAGTATCTAGAGCATGGTGAAAGGCTTTTAGTAGCAAGGAGAGCCCTCAGTGCACAAGTTAAGGAGGAGGATGATGATGAAATGCAATGAAAAAATATTTTTCATATTTGATGTTTAGTTCAAGATAGACTCTGCTGCTTGATTATTGATAGAGGTAGTTGTACTAATGTAGCAAGTACAGAGTTGGTGGAAAAATTGAACTTGCCTACAACCAAATATCCTAGGCCATATAATTTGCAATGGTTGAATGACAGTGGAGTGGTGAAAGTGACTAAACAAGTTATGGTTCCATTTTCCATTGGTAGATATAAGGATGAGTTGTCATGTGATATTGTATTTATGCAAATCGGGCATTTGTTATTGGGCCATCCTTGGCAATTTGATAAAAAAGTTTTGCATGATGGTTACAAGAACCGCTTTTATTTCAACATGGATGGAAAACCATTTACCCTGGTACCATTGACTCTAAAACAGATAATGAAGACCAAGTAAGACTTTATGAAAGTGAGTAAAAGAGGAGGAGCGAAAAAAAAGAGAGATTCGAGAGAAAATAAAGTGAAGGAAGGAAAAAGAAGATAAATGCGAGAGTGCTGAGTACAAGAGTAATCAGGTTCATAAGAGTGAAGATGAAAGAAAACAAGTGAATGTGTTTGCAAAAGGAGCAGATGTTAGGGTTGTCTTCTAAGCTAAGTAACAAATGATCTTAATCCTTTACAAGGATTCTTATTTCCCTAACACTACCCTTAATTCATCTTTGCCTAGTGCTATTTCATCTTTGTTACAAGATTATAATGATGTATTCCCTCAGAAGATCTCGGATGGTTTGCCACCAAGGAGAGAGATTGAACATTACATTGAACTTATTCCTAAAGTTTTCATTCCTAATAAACTAGCATATAGAAGTAATCTTGAGGAGACAAAGGAGCTTCAGAGGCAAGTTGATTAGTTGATGAAGAAGGGACATGTAAGGGAGAGCTTGAGTCCATGTGCAGTGTCAGTGTTGCTTTTGCCAAAAAAAGATGGATCTTGAAGGATGTGTGCCAATTGTAGAGTTATTAACAAAATAACAGTTAAGTATAGACATCTTATACCTAGGCTTAATGATATGGTAGATGAATTGCATGTTGACAGGTTCTTAAAGATGGTGCATTTCATTGCTTGCAACAAAACAGATAATGCCACACATGTTGCAGACTTATTTTTTAGAGAGATTGTTCGCTTACATGGAGTGCCGAAGAGTATTGTGTCAGACCATGATGAAAAATGTTTGAGTCATTTTTGGAAAATATTGTGGAGTAAGCTTGGAACGAAATTGTTATTTTCTACAACTTGTCATCCACAAACCGATAGACAAACTGATGTAGTAAATTAAACTCTTGGTACATTATTATGGGCTATTATTGGTAAGAACTCTAAAATCTGGGAAGAATGTTTGCCTTTTATGGAGTTTGCCTATAATTATGTTGTTTATAGTGCTACAGGTTATTCTCCTTTTGAGCTTATTTATAGTTTTAATCCATTATCACCTTCGGATTTAGTACCATTGCTTATATAAGACAGGGTTAATTTAGATGAGAAAAAGGTGGAAGTGGTCCGACAACTTCATAAGAAAGCTAGACTTAACATTGAGAGAAGAACCAAACAATATGAAACATAAGCCAACAAAGGTCATAGGCATATCATTTTTGAACCTGGTGATTGGGTTTGGGTATATTTGTAAAAGGATAGATTTCCTATGCAAAGGAAATCAAAGTTGCAACCAAGGGGAGATGGTCTTTTTTAAGTGATGGTAAGAGTCAACGATAATACATATAAACTTGACTTACCAGGTGAGTACAATATGAGTGCAATAATTGATATTTCTTACTTTCTCCTTTTCTCTTTGATGACGTAGGCACTAATTTAAGGACAAATCATTTTAAGAAGAGTGAGAATGACGAAAGCCATATTACAAAACCTTAGAGGATCAATAACAAGTGCAAGGTCAAAGAAAATAAAAGAAATTCTCAACAACTTGTTGTACTACATTTATTATTAGAAAGTTGTTGAGTACAAGTTAAGGATGATGGAGACTTCACCAGGGATTACGAATGTGTAATTTGTAGAGGAATTTGAAAACCATGGCCTTGGGAAGAAAGTTGGATTTAGGAGCCCATGATTAGGCCTTTAAATGGGTTATTTCCATGGATTTTTATTATTATTTAGTGGGTTGGATGAATTTTCTTATTAAGCCTAACTTATTAGTTAGGGTTAGCATATAAAAAGGGCAAAAAGGGTGGTTAAAGGAGGCAGACCCATTTTTTTTAGTGTATGAGCTATTTTCTCTAGTTCTTTAAGAACTAATTCTGAATTTTTATATTTACGTGTGCTAGTTCATTAGACTTATCTTCTTTAATGTTGTTTGTTGTTAGAAGTGATGTCTGAATTCTATAGTTCTAGTTTTTGGTTGTCCAAATCCCTTAATGTTTATTAGAATGATCTTATACCAATATTAGTGTTGGGTTCCGTTTACATATAAACAGAGTTCGTATCACCTACCATCATCAGTGACACAACCATAAGTTGTGACAAGGATACCACTGCCAAAGGACATTCCATGTAACCCAATTTGTTCACCTCCTCCATAAAGGCAACCCCTTTTAGTACCCATAGCATGCTAGAGAACGTCAAAATAGAGTACGAGCATGCCTTTGTAAAAAGTAAGAAATATTTGCCTTTGAAACTTTAAATTATTTTGAGAATATTAAGGGAACACCAACTTAGCCATAACAACTAGTAAACAGGGTCAACTAATGGGAGGTGAAGGCTCCTTCAGTTCTTATGTTGCAACCTCCCATTTTTTGGACCAACCTAAGGATCATTGGTTGCATTTATTATAGCTAGCTTTTGTGCATAGAAGAACTCGATAAGAACAGATCTGAGATCATTAGGTGTTGTAGAAAGATAGCCTTTGCCTTCAGAAGCTTTAATTAGGACATGATAAATAGAAGCAGGAATGAAAGAAGTGAGTGTTGGATCATTTTTAAAAGGTCTTGTTATTTTTTTAGGGCTCCTTTGGTCACCACCATTGTTGAAAATTATCACAACCATAGGCAACTGGAACGAACTAATGCCTGCCAATAATCATAACAAGAAAAGTAGACCACATGCCATTAATCACATTTCATTTTAAGTAGGTTCAAGAAACTAAAACAAAGAGGATGAAATTGTCATCTAAATCATTATTGCTTCAAGCAATCATGTAGCGTTGAAAATTTGAAAATAATAAAGACTTATCCAGCAAAGTAGCAATAAAGGACAAGGAAAAGAAGAAATTGTTGTAGATTGTAAGAGAATCTGTTCACTGACATGGAAAAGAAATGGTTTGCATTGTTATATTACCAAGGTGTCTTTATCCTTTCTGTCAAACTTTGCAAGAGATAGCTTTTAGCTAATTGATTACAAAATGCATAATCTTAAAATTAAAAAGAAATTTTGATTAAAATTCTTCTGAAAGAAAAATGAGTAAAAGAGTGAGAAAGTTGACACGGTCTGGTAACAAGAATTAAACTTCCCATGTAATGCATCAAACTAGATAAAGGTTATGAAACAATTTTATAATTTCATATAAGGATGGCAAATGGATACAAGGATAGGTCACTGCACAATTTTGTATTTCAATCTACAACCAAAAATAAATAAATAAAAGGGCATCAGGGGCATCCTTTTTCAGCACAATAGGGCAAATGGCAGCCTCTAGAGAAAACAATCTTTGGTTAATCTCATGCAATCTAGGGCCTACTTTTTGAAGAGCAAGATTTAGGGCTTTTGTGATGCAGGCCAGATTGATAATGCCACTCGCATCGAAGACGAGCTTACTCAACTAAGGAGATCAGCCCGTATCCAAGCTCGACAAGTCGCTCGACCAGTTGAGGAGATATCAAAGGGACACAATCCGAAGACCAAGAGTCTCATACGCAAGTCATACGTAAGTCCATGCCACAATAAAGTCCTTGTCTTTCCCTATACATTGGAAGCCTAAAAGATATTTTGGGATGATCAAAAAGACATTGAGCATTTATCTAGTTTTTAGTTTCTAAGTTCTTTAATGTTTTATGCCTTCTAGGATCTTTAATGCTCTTTA
>CM034055.1:3309380-3357672 GCA_019804595.1 Bruguiera parviflora
ACGGAACCCAACACCAATGTTGGTATAGGATCGTTCTAACAAAGGTTAAGGGATTTGGAGTTCTGACCCAATGATTATAAACAACCAAGAACCAGAACTATAAGATTCAGACGCCACTCCTAGCAATAACAACGTTGAAGAAGATAAGTCTAGGGAACTAACACACGCAAGTATGAAAGTTCAGAATTAGTTCTCAAAGAACTAGAGAAAATAGCTCATACACTCATGAAAATGGGTCTGCCTCTCCCAGCCACCCTTTTTGCCCTTTTTATATGCTAACTCCTAAAAACCCTAACTAATAAGCTGGTCTTAATAAGGGAAATCGTCCAACCCACTAAATAAGCTGGGCTTAATAAGGAATTTCGTCCAGCCCACTAAATAATAAGAAACACATGAAAATAACCAACTTAAAGGCCCAATCATGGGCTCTCAAATCCAACTTCCTTCCCAAGGCCATGGTTCGCAAATTCCTCCATAGATGACACATTCGGAAGCCCTGGTGAAGACTCCATTCTCCTTAACGCGTACTTGACAACTTCCTGTTAGTAAATGTCGCATAACAAGTTGTTGAGAGCTTCCTTTCTTTTCTTTGACCTTGCCCTTGTCATTAGTCCTCCTAGGTTTTGCAATGTATCTACTCCCTTGTTGATATAGTTTCCATCAACTTTGATAGAACGGTCAATGTGATCTCAAGCATCACGAATGCAGCAACATACGTAGCTGCAATTTCTCCAACTCTTACTTCCATCATTGGAACCTGGCTTGCAAGTTCTTCATCTACTGATGTCTTTTAGGGCCAAAGAATATATGGAGACACAAGGCCATTCGCCATTTTCATCAAGAACGTATGCCTCCTCTCCTGTTTTCTTCTTGCTTTTTCTGGATTTTCCGTGCAGCGCGACATTTGATTCATGTAAATTACTTGGTTAGCTCCACAAAAAACAAAAGGATTGTCAAACAAGCGCAGTTAGCGATCACAAAAGGGAGCAATTTTTGTTTTTTTAGGCACAAAGTGCTTTATTCTGCTATCAATATTGTCCTTTGCCTTTTTGGTCCGGCCCCTATGCTTTCTTCCTCCATTATAATGGTCATAGTCCTCTATTACCATGACATTTACACTGTTAATTTGCATGACGCCTATTGTCATGTAGACGGTTGCAAGGGTAGGAAAGCAAGCTCCGATGGCACCTTTAGCTATTGAATTTTGTCATGAAGTTAGTCTGGAACCTGAATTAGTTCATGCATCCCAAACATTGTTCCAGATGCAAATCATTTTTTCCCTTGTCAACACTCTGCTTGTATCACAATTACATGTTCTTAATTGAGAAAAGAGATGGAATAAATGCTCACCAATTACTCAGGCCACACCAATTTTTTAAACTAGCTTTGTCTGACTGAGTTGATACGAACTCCGTTTATATGTAAACGGAACCTAACACCAATGTTGGTATAAGATCGTTCTAACAAAAGTTAAGGGATTTGGAGTTCCAACCGAATGATTATAAACAACTAAGAACCAAAACTATAAGATTCAGACGCCATTCATAGCAACAACAACGTTGAAGAAGATAACCAACATACACAAGTATGAAAGTTCATAATTAGTTCTCAAAGAACTATAAAAAATAGCTCATACACTCATAAAAACGGGTCTGCCTCTCCTAGCCACCCTTTTTGCCCTTTTTATATGCTAACTCTCAGAAACCCTAACTAATAAGTTGGTCTTAATAAGAGAATTTATCCAACCTACTAAATAAGCTGGGTTTAATAAGAAATTTTGTCTAACCTACTAAATAATAATAAAAACACATAAAAATAACCCACTTAAAGACCCAATAATGAGCTCTCAAATTCAACTTCCTTCCGAAGGTAATGATTCGCAAATTCCTCCATAGATGATATATTCACAAGTCCTAATAAAAATTTCATCTTTCTTAACTCGTACTTGACAATTTTCTGATAATAAATGTGGTACAATAAGTTGTTAAGAGTTTCCTTTATTTTATTTAACCTTGTTCTTGTCATTGGTCCTTCAAAGTTTTGCAAAGTATCTATTTTCTTGTCAATTTCAAGTTGGTACAGTATGATTTCAATCACATGTTTTCTTTGCATGGATCAGCAAAGCTCCCCACCTCAATCGGGAAACAATTTTTAAAATTATTGCTTTTGGATCGGCAGTACGTTGCCGAACCATGTGCAGTTCATTCTCCTTAAAATATGCTTACTTCTTATTATGTTTCCCCCGAAGCAACTAGCCAAAAACAAAAAGAAAAGTACAGTACTATTAACGTTGCATTGATCCCTAAATTGTGGATCAAAGTTAAAGTAGCTTCTTCAGTCGACATTATCTTGTCCAATGGATATTCCCAAGCAGCCGCTTGTACGATTGACTTAATTGCATAAAATCTCATGTTATCAGTTTTGTCTTTGCTTCCACGACAAGAGAATGACTTGTAAAGCAATTGACATATTCGATCCTGATAGTGATTACCATTACAATTATCACGATATGTTGACTAGAATGATGGCATTAGGAGTAAAAAAGAGGTTATTCCCAAGAGGCCGCTTGTACGATTGACTTAATGGTACACAATCTCGTGTATCAGTTTGTCTTTGCTTCCGCGACAAGAGATTGACTTGTAAAGCAATTGACGTATTCGACCCTGATAGTGATTACCATTACAATTTCAAGATACATTGACTAGAATGATATCATTGAGAGTAAAAAACAGGCCAGTCATATTTTAGTGTATCTCAACTGGTCATATTTTAGTATATATCTCTTAAACAAGGCTCAACTAGACAAAAAGGGACAAAATGTGAGTGATCTGTTAGATTCGTAACGAGCCACGGCTCATAGGATTGCGGAAAAGAAAAAAAGGATTAATTCATACGACATTGAATTGGTTACTCTTTTGTATTATTGAATGATATTTTGTACCTTGATATTAATTTAAATTAAAATTTTATTAAAATTATTTTATAAATTATATTAATTTAATTTAATTCAAATTTTATTATTTTAATTAATTTAAATATAATTATTATATTTACAAATTTATACTATTATGTATATTTTTTATTATTATGTAATGTTTTGTTAAATTAATGAATTTATAAATATTTTATAATTATTAAATAATTATCGAACAATAATAATAATAATATAATAATAATTATTCTCTAACACTACAACCCGTTCAGATGGCACGAGTTCAGACGCCTCATTAATTTCTGCCACAAGCCGACTGACAAAACTTAATCATCACGATGCATTATATAGTCAATAGCGAGTGCGAAGTGCCTGAACTTATTGGGAACTCGGAGTAGAAGAATTTGAAAACAGGTCATTCATTTCCGCATTCTGCTAGAAAATGAAATTGCAGAAAGACCAAAAAAAAAAAAAAAAGAAAAAGAAAATTTATATTTGGACCTGCCTGCGACTGCCCGAGCTTAGCTCTGCATCTTAGAATAGGGGTTAGGATTAAAGATCAGTATTACAGTTGTAGCGTATTAATCTGAATGGCAGAGACATTTATTATACAAAAATTTTAGTTATTAAGAATAAATTAATTATTTATTAAATATAATTACTAAATAGCCAAAATGATAAAATTATTGTCACAGTAATCTTCAATTTTTTTAGGAAAGCGGCACATTCTTGTTGCACTCACCACAACATTTTTTTACAATTTGGAAAATCCCCTCGATTGAGTTAATAATCAACTTCGTTCCCAACTGTGCGTCCCGGTAAAAGAGAAGAGAAAACAAAGGCTCTTCAAGTTTCAATTAGACCCTTAAAAGACAGCCTTCTGGGGGAAAAAGAAAAAAACAAAGAACAAAATATATAGAGGTCTAAAACCCCAATCATCGTCGGAATGAATCTCGAAAATGGTCGGTAACTTCAGTGCTTCCTCTCCTCTTTCTATCGTCATCGACCCAGCCCTGCTCGTCAACACATCTCGAGAACCACCGCCGACCACTCCGTCACCTACTGCGACCTGCTAAGGCTGTTTCAAGTCACGGCTTCCGTATGGCCTGCGCGCCCAATCGAGGGATCATTCGGTAAAACCAGAGTAGGAGAGAGAGAGTAATACCTGTCGGCCTAACTGTGGATAGTCACAAAGAGTTAAGAGCGAGATAATGAGTATGAGACAAACTATGTCGTTCTAAACGTCGTCATTTGCCAGCCACCGTCCTGGCTCGATGAAAAGGGCAAGACTGAGCATGATAGAGAGCCAAGAGGGAAAGAGAGTGAGAGGGAGAGATACGGAGATGTCGTCCTCAAGAGTACAGCAGAAGGGAGCGACTTTGGGGGTTTGTAATTCGTTCAAAATGGATGGCTTCTGCTTTTTTGAAGCATTCAAAGTCAAAATACCTTTGGCGACAACTAAAACACTATTGGCGACTATTTTTTCTAAGTTGGTTGCCATATACTATCTAATAAAGCCTTTTGGTGACTATTTATATAAATAGTCACCAAATCTACCAATTATTCGGCATCCATAGTCATTTTGGTCACTACATACATTGCCGCTGCTACGATTAATCTCAATATCATAAGCGACTATTTTAGGAAAATAGTTGTAAAATTTCTCACTTTTAACATCGATTTTTGGATTAGTTGCAAATGAAATTGTTGTTGTTGTCATGCATCAAATATAAGAACTACAAACTCAAGTTCCATTTAAATGTCATATTATAGATTTTGAATATTTTCAAATTCCATCTAATGAATTTTTCTTTAAGATAAGTAGTAAATTTTGAAATAAATTCGTTTACTGAATTAAGTAATAGAAATAATATTAAGTAACTTTTTTAGATACTTTATACATAATATGTTTATTTGATCTAATTTTAAATTAATCAAATTATAAATATTTTACATAAATATCACATTCTTAAATTTTAAAATATGATAAGTTGGGTCTTATAATTGTTTATCTTATATAAAATTTTTTCACTCAATTTGAATAAAATCTTTTAGAAGTTGAGTAGAAATTTTTATGATATAATTCCAAAGAAAAAATTTGAAATGATATGAATTTTCATTAATTATACAATATTTTATAATGAAAGATTTCCCTTTTTGAAAATTCTACATAGTTTTAAGAGGAATCTACAAGAAGAAAATTTCATTTTTTTTAAATAATCATAAAACTTGTTTTAAATATTTTTTATCTCTATCTAATTAGAGTAATTTAATATTTTTATAAGTTTGTTTGACAATTTCATTTGTGAATTTTTTGAACTTTTCAAAAGAATTTAGATTGGTATTTTGTTAAATATGTATAATCATATCCAATATGATTTACTAGATGAAATATGATTTATTGACTATTTTCCCTTTCACGTAAAGAATGATTTGGTCATTTAATCTAATAAACATGACTCTAAGTATTATATATAATTCATAATCAAATGGATCTAAGTAATTATCGTTATGAAGCTTGATGAGTCTTATTTCAATAATATGACTTAATCAATAATATGATATAAAGGACAATGATTATCTAATTTGGTTTTCTAGAAAGGTATACTTTTCTTAGGTTACCATAAATACTTCTTTAAGTTTCATCTCTTTTAAGTTAACAAGAGACACTAAAGTTTCTTTTCAAATGTCATAGGTTGTGATTATTGTACTTTTAATATCTTTAGATTGAATTGCATTTTTCGTGAGTATACTTATTCTAGTTCTTCTAATTTCACCTTTGGAGTGAATCCATTAGAAAGACATGTGATAACCTTCCATAAGTTGTCCTTATGCAATCATAAGTATATTCAATAGTTCAATTAATCAATGAATCCATCCATATAAAGATTCATCTTAAATTAAGAAAAATTATGAGGAAGATCAAGTTAGCATTTAAATTATGATCTTTAATAAAATCTAATTACCTTAATTTCTTAAATTAACCAATCATCTTTAAAATACTTATTGTTTACTAAAAATCATTTTGTCATCTCATAGTAGAATAATTCTTTTTGAATTCTTTATCTCTAGGTCTTACCATACACATCATGCAACTTTTTGAGATGCATAATCATGGTATTGATATTCATAATCTTATATTGTCATCAACGTTTAAGAAACATACTAACTAGTATGACATATGCTACTAGATCATTAACTTCTTATGATGTTGATAATTCTCCTAAACTTTACTAACAATGTCTTTAACAAGGTCATACTGCATGAAACTACTAAGGATAATTAGATAAACCATTGTTGTCTTATTTAAGAATAATTCTCAAATTAATATACTAGTCTAAGAAATTCAATTTAGTAAGCTTATTAAGATTTAATATGCTAATGAGAGATAAGTTATTACTCCCTTTATTCTAGTAACAAAAACTTGTAAAGAGAATATTAGTTTCTTACATATATACCGATATAGATTAAACCTTTAATCCTTATTTTGGTTACTCTCATTATTTTACTTAAATTAATGGCCCTCACTATTAATTTGAAAAAATCTCATATGAAGATTTTTCAGTAAACTAAGTCCATGTAATTTATTTGACCTTGAAGTAACCCAATAAACCAAATAAAGTAAATTAAGTAGATAATATAACTTATCAAACGCCTCTCTTCTAACTCTCAAATCAATTAGCTAAGAACCAATTATCTAAACATATAATTTACCTTTAAGTTTGTGTCATTTGGACGTGTCATGTGTCATGAGATAGCCTATCCAAATGACACCAATTTAGTTAAGTAGAACTCATTAATTATAGTATTAAACATATTCAAGTTAATGAGACATTGAGGTAACCTAACAAACTTTCCTCAAATAGAAATATAGTTTTATACTATAATTATAAAAGGTAACGTATTATATTTTTAACATGTCCTTAATATTTCATTTAAGGAATTTGGTTATTTAACATCAATCGCATACATTGACATCACAATTGCAATATATATTACATACATGTTATACAACCCTAGTATGTCATTTGAATATGGATGATTATGGAATTTACTAAACTAACGTCCTTATACCATCGAAGGATGTTAGATGGTCAACTCTTAAGCAATTATAACATAGTATTCCAAAGTCCTCTTGCTGTCTACTTCTTCTCAAGGTCTCCTTTTGGCATTGTTGGCTTTATCTCCACGGTTAAAAATAAATATTCTATCCAAATGATAATTTTTTTTAATTATATAAGTATTATATAATTTAAAGATAAATCTTTATTATATTGAAAGGGATTTTAGTTGAAAAAAGAATTTATAACTAGAGAATTTGTGTCCATTCAACCATTAGTAAGCACAATCACATTGGTTTATGAGTCTGTAACCATCCATCATGTCATTATAATTATATTATATGCACAAAAGGTAAACATATGTTTAATTTTAATTATTGATCCAATATGTAATTTAAAATAATATTATTAATAATTGAAAATATTAAATTAAATTAAATTAAATTAATTTGATATCATCCATTTACAATAAGACATAAATTAGGAATTTTATTCCAAATAGAAACCTTAATTTAATGAAAAAACAATTTTCTCTTTCAAAGATTACTAAATAAACTTTAGTCAGCCCAAAAAATGGTCCAAACATTTTAATTTGAATTCTAAATTCATAAATCCCTGAATTTTTATTTTTTCTAGATATCTTAAAAGAGCTAAAAAAGTATTTTTCATTGACATCTTACAAGCTTCGTAATTACTTTCAATTCAAAAGTTATTTTTAGTCAAAGTCAATTGACACATGGTCAATATTGTGTTTATGTTTACCTAATCAAATTAGAATTCAATCTTTTAGTCCATATTTCTATAATAAATTGATATTCAAACTAAATTAAGACTCATTATTAGATAAGAATTTCTATTACAAATAGCTTTTCTAATCTAGTTAGATTTCATTATTTTGTTATATTACTATTTTAAATAGAGGCCCTAATTACAATGCAAAATAATTTTCTAATAAAATAAGAAATTTAATTAAATTTAATATCTTAATTTTAAAATTAGGATACTTTAATCTTGGTCAAACACTAGTGATTGTTTATAAAATAATTTTCTAAATTATAATTGAATTAAAACTCTTTTATTTCAATAACATAATCAAATTAGGTACTTAAATTGAAAACAATTTAAAATTTTAGAATTTTAATTATGAAGACTTTTTTTGAGTCTTATTCAACTTTTAACTAATACATAAACATTTTTTGGCATCATGAATACATTTTTATAACATGCATGTCAACCAATTGCTAGATCACGATTTGTGTGGTGACCAACCCATGGCATTTATTTACGTGACCACCATATTATGGCCATGCAATTGTAGCCATAAGGCAGCAGCAAACTTTCACAAAAGCAACATCAAGTACTTGTGCTCCTTACATTTACATAAAGCCAAGGTTATGTGCCCTTTTTACTTGGCTTTCACAAAGCCAAGTCATATTAAATATAACAAGTGAATCAAGATTTTAATATCACTATTGAAATTTGTGAAGATATTTATCATATATATATAGAATGAAATGAAAATTTAAAATTTTTATTATGAAAAGTAGATCATTTGATTGTTAAATATAATTACAACCTAACTTAAAAGACATAATTATTACTACAACAATCTTTAATTCTTTTCATTTTTAGGCTTATCAACAAGTTGTTACAAACCACTATATTCAAAAAAATTAAAGAGCAAACAACTATTACAACCTAAAACCCTTGGAAAAGGGAAAAGGGAGGAGGGATGCTTGTAACCTTAATGTGCTAATTATGTGGTGATTGATTATATAATGGGGTATTTATGGGGATTCTGACATTTTAACCCTATTAAAAAAATTGGGTTAATTTTTAGTAAATTACACTTTACTTCCTGTATTTTCAAATATAATATATTTAACTATATAAATTTCTCAAACTTATTAGTCAAGCCCATCTTGATCTTCATTTTATATTTCTTCAATCATTTTTATGTGTACAACCTGTCAGAATCTTAATACATTGGTAATGAATATGAATTATAATCTCTTAGTATTAGATAACTTAAATTATTTTAATTTATCATTAATTATATAATTAATTAATTCATATTCATATATCAATATCAATATCTACTAACATATCATGACTACTTAAATGTTAGGATAGTCAAAGTAATTTTAATAATTCTTTTAGTACATAATTTTTTAGTGTAATTCAATTTTTTCATCACACTAATATTCAAATTAGGTATAAAGTATGAAATTAGTATATGCTTTATATTGTCCAATTATATTAGTTCTTAAACATTTATATGGTCATTGCTTTCATGAATAAGATCATAAATCTTTATGAATCATTATTCCACCTTACACAAGTATATCTTGAATTAATAATCATTAGGAGCAAATTTAACATTTTTTTATTATTACTTCATGGTGATTAATTTTTCATTGATCACTTAATTATCTTTATATATTTCATGATATACTTAATGTTCACCCCTTAAAAGTGATTTTTGATCAGGACAAGTGAGTTTAAAGCATACCAATTCTTATATGGAATACCTTAAAGATCTCAAATTTAAGGGTCAATTAAACGACTATCGCATAATCAATTTCTTAGATATAAAAATAATATTCCATTTAGAAATTCTCGTAATAGTTAATTCAATGAACTTGTTTAGCAAACAAGCACCCATGTATTTGTTTAAACATCTTTATATTTTAGCCTATTAGATTGATTACTTTCTTTCTAAGATAGAAACATAACATATGTTAGTCTTATGGCTTCATCAATGTTTTATCTTAATGATGCATTAATTAAGAATATTTAAGAATAACACTTTGATGTAATAATTATTTCATAATTATGATTTCATCATAATTACCTTTACAAAGTATACTTATTTTATGTACTTTATCTTTAGAATTTATCATGAATAATATCATTAATAATATTTTTAAATATAAAGAATTCCTTTAATTTATTAATTATATACATGAAATAGAAAAAAATGTATTTATAATAACAACTAACAATTTGGCTACTAGAGTATTTACTAATAGATTTTACAATTAACATTAAACAATGGTTATTGACAAATTCATATTCACGAAAAAGATAAATATAAAACAATATTTATAGTTCTATTTGGTCATTATGAATAGAATGCAATGTTATTTGATTTGAAAAATGTGCATTTTGAATTTCAAGAGATTATGAATAAATTATTCAATACTTAATCAGTATTTAAGATTGTTTATATTGATGATATATTATTATTTTATAATACTATCAAATAACATTTTAAACATTTGAATTTTTTTCTTAAAGGTTATTAAAAAGACAAATTTAGTAGTCTATACTAAGAAAATCAAGTTATTCCATACCAAGGTTAAGGTTCCTTAAGCATTTTATAAAAAATGGAACTACAGTTTACATTAATTGAGCAATTGAGTTTGTCTTTAAATTTTTTGACAAAATAAGGGATAAATGAATAATTGCAAAGATTTTTAAGAAGTGTGAATTATATTTTAGAATTCTATAAAAACTTAACTTATAATATTAAACCACTATTTGAAAGATTATAGAAAAATTTGCCAAATTAGACAGATGAGCATATCAAAGTAGCCAAAAAAAATTAAAATTAGAGTAAAGGAACTGCCATACTTAACCCTTCCTTATCCGAATGTCTTTATGATAATTGAGATAGACGTATTGGATAAAGGATATAAGAGAATTCTTAAACAAAGGATTAATTTAAAAGAATAACTTATTCATTTCACTTTAGAAGTCTAGATAAGCATTAGATTGATTACTTTCTAATTAAAAAAGAAATATTAGTAACAATATTATGTATTCAAAAATTTAAAAGTAATTTGTTAAATCAAAAGTTTCTTTTGTGCATAGATTGTAAGACAATTAAAAATATTCTTACTAAAAATATTAAAAATATTGCCTCTAAACAAATCTTTGTTAGATGACAAAGAATTTATCTATTTTCTATTTTGATATCTAGTTTATTAACAAAACTTCTAATTTGTTTTGCAAGGAACTTCAAATATAAGGTTGACTTTAATACCATTCCTATTTTGGCTGTACATAAGAATACAAGATAACAATGAACTAATTTACAAAAAGTTATGGTTGGTAATTAAGCAATTTAAAAACAATACTTAAGTATTGAAATAAAGCTTATATTAACAAAATTAAATGACTTAGAAAAATAAAGCTTTCATTCCATAGTCATAATCAATACTAGTTTATGTTATAGGTGACAGAAGAGAAAGAAGGTTATAGAGTAGATTACAAGGAAGTAAGAGAAGAAAACTAGTACAAATGAAATTGGTCTCTACTTCCTTTGTTTCTAAGCAGCTCTGTTTATATTTAAGAAAAGGTAATAACCATATGAACTAATCACCTTAATAAAGTAGTTATGGTCCATGGTCTTGGTCTTTGATTCCTTCCTTTTTTAAAAGTAACTTAATAAAGTTGTGTTTATTAGCCTTTTAATCCCCTTTTCTACTTTTTCACTAAAAGTAGTTTTGTCATTTTACAACTCATAAGGGTCTTATAAGTCTTGCATAATGTCATCGTTGTCATATTCTTAACTACTTTTGGTGTAACTTGCTTGTGCATCTTGTTATAGTTAGAGTAATGTAGTCATCATTTCTAATAACCCTTCATTAGATACTACTTCATTAAAGTCTTCAATAATTCTTCTAGATTACCAGAAGAAGTAGGTCTTAGGGTTTTTGGATCATTTATACAAATGACACCTTTAGTCATATAAACTCCATCATCAAAGAAGCCAGATTTTTCTCACCATTTAATGTTAATTCTTCTTGCTAGCTAAGGGACATATTTGATGTCCATATCCAATAAATTTGCTTATTTTGCCATGATAGTAATCTCATTTTATAATTTATGGGATGTGATATCATAAGACAAACATTAGTAATAGGTCCTTAGCCACATCATTCTTTTCACAAAACTTTTCATAAGCAATTCTTACTTTACAAGATAGGGTTAAGTGATGCCAATTCCATTTAAAGAACTAGAATTTAAATTAGTTAGGAAATTAATTTGGATTATTTAGAATATGAACCTAATTGAATCGACTAATTTCTTTTCGCTTATTTTTGTACAACAAAGCTCTTTCCTAAGCCTCAATATAATCAAAGTAATTGTAGGAATTTACCTTCCACCATTTTTTTAGATCTTTATAACCAAAGAAATCACCTTACTAATCTTCCAAATAAAAAAGCTTTTTTTTTTTAAATTTGGCATAAGCTCAATCTTTTAAGCTAATGGCCAATATGGATCCTTTTTCAATGAGTTCAATAATCATAAAACCTATTTCATGCAAAATTTGTTGATAGTGCAAACAATCCTTCATAATAATATGAGGATACATATCATCTTTAAGATAAAATCAAGTGACCTTATTAGCTTGAATTTGAGTACAATAATTTTTAATTGGTACATAAGAAGTCAATATACTTTAGAATTAAAGGATATGTTAAAGTTTTATCTAAAACTTGCTCATAAGCATCACTTTGAAATTTAGCAACTTCCTTCACTTTTGATCCAGAAGCATCTTTTGCTAGTAAAATAACTGACTTTGTTATAGATTAATGCCCTTATATTAAGGGTCGTTTACTTATTTGGAAGTTCTTTGAAAAATTCATAAGTTGAAAAATTTAGTAACAAATTAGAAGTTCCTTTAATAAACTCAATATCAAAATAAAAAATAGATAACATTTCTTGTCATCTAGTAAAAATTTGTTTAGAAATAATGATTTTAACATCCTTAGTAAGGAAGTCTTTACCTACTTTACAATTTATACATTAAAGAAATTTTTAATTTAACATGTCACTTTTAAATTTTTGAATACATAATACTATTTATAATATTTCCTTTTTAATAGTAAAATATAATTCAAACTTATGCCAATTCCTCTCAAACTCGTAAAATGAAACAAATAAGTTGTTTTTTTTTTAATTAATCCTTTGTTTAAAGACTCCCTTATATTCTTTATCTGATGCATTTGTCACAATTATCTTAACAACATTCAGATAAGGAAGAGTTAAGCATGATAATGTTTTTTCGTTCTAATTTTAATTTTTTTAAACTACTTTTGTATTCTCATTTATCCAATTTGATAGATTTTTCTATAATCCTTTAAATAGTGGCTTAGTATCATAAGTTAAGTTTATAGAATTTTGAAATATAATTCAAACTTCCTAAAAATCTTTGTAATTGTTGTTTGTCCCTCATTTCATCAAGAAATTTAAAGGTAAATTGAATCACACAATCAATAGGAACTATAGTTCCATTGTCTATAAAGAGCCTAAGGAACTTGACCTTAGTTTAGAATAATTTCATTTTCATAATATATACTACTAAACCTACCTTTTTAATAACCTTTAAGAAAAAGTTCAAATAATTAAAATGTTATTTGATAAAATTAAAAATATTAATATATCATTAACATAAACAATTATAGATGTTAAATAAGTATTGAATATTTCATTTACAATCTTTTGAAATTTAAAAGGTACATTTTTTAAACCAAAAGGTATCATATTCTATTCATAATGATCAAATGGAATTGTGAATATTGTCTTATATTTATTTTTTTTCATGAATTTGGATTTGTCAATAATTAAACTTCATATCAAAGTTTGAATATATTTAGGCTTTATAAAATTGATTAAGGAAATCTTTTTTTATTAGGTATAACATACCTAATTTATTACAATGTCTTATATAAAGATTTATAATTAATTACTAGTCATATAACTCCTCTTTTTAATTCATTTGCATTATCAACATAAAATGTTGGACAACTCTAAGGACTATTACTCTTTTTAAAAGGTCTCTTCTTTAAAAAATCACTTATTTCATTTTTATATATTTCTAAATGCCTTAGTCCTATAGCTATAGGTTTGGCTTTGGTTGGAATTTTACTTTCATTAATTTTTTTTTTTGTAAGGTAGTTCTATTATATGCTTTTTCCTATTCCAAAATGTCATAGGAATCTTTGAAAAAACCAATGTTTCTAACTTTCATTATGCTTCTTATATTTTTTCTTAAATAATAAGAGTATTAATCTTTTCATGTAAATGTTTAGCTTTCACCTCAAAATGTAGAGATTGAATAAATTACTCTATTTTTCTAATAGTCCTATAAAGTATATCTATTTCTTAGGATCTAGGGGTGGATAAAAACTTGAACTTAATAAGGCTTCCATTTATCTCTGAGTAAATTCCAAGATCGCTAATTTTCTTAATAGGATATAATACGTGTAAAAAAGAATTTCCCAAGATAACATCTTAAGATGAGTTTTTAACCAAAAAAAAAAAGGAATTTCAATACAAATTCCTTCATTACAAATAGCAACACATGACAATTTGTATTTTATAATAAATTTACTTTTATTAGTAATGTTTAACACTTTTATAATTTTTTAAAATTATTTTAAAAGAATTATTCTTTCATTAATACAATTTATATTTATGCCTATATTAATTAAGGCAATAGTAAAAAAAGCATACTCTTTATTGATTACAACGACAATCTTTATATGCCACTTATATGTAATAAATCTATCAATAAGATTAACATATTAATGAGCTCTTAGTTCTTTTTTTAAATTTAGCAAGTTCTTCTACCTTTTTGAACATTGTTTCTAGGACTATAATCCTTTCCCTTAATTCTTTTATTTCAAATTTTAACTAATTAATTTTTACTTTAAACTCCCTTATAGAGTGTTTTTTTTTTCTTTAGCCTTTAGATTAGAACGATCCTTTTTTTTATTCTTTGGATAATAGTTTTTAAGTTATAATTTTCTTTAATTCTTTAACTTTAATAAAAAATCAAGATAAATAAAGATATTTCTCTAATTGTTCTCTTTTCTTTTCTGGAACTTATATATTATCAATAAGATCTAAGATCAAATTATTTTTTTTGTCAAGACTAATAAACTATTACTATTATTTGATAATAGTTGCATTTTTCATTATAACTATTATCTAAATCATTATCATAGGTAGTTTTTTCCTTCAAAAAGATCTACTTCAAGATTTAATTTTTCAAAATCACTTTCAAACAAAAAAAAAAATGCATTAATGACCTCTTAAAGTCTCCATCTAGAGATAACTCTTGGATTTTTTATTTATTTTGCACTTATAGAATAATTTCTCACCTTTTTGCATTTATAATAGATTATTGTTTTCTTTATCTTTTCTAGAGTAAACTTTTTCTTTATTTTTTCCTTTTCTTGTCTTTTAAATAAAAGGTTTTCTTTTGGGTTAAAAGTTTATAACCTTTGTTATGAACTTTTCTTGAATTATTCATGGGTGGATAACCCATTTGTTCAAGAAAATTTCCTAAAGCCCTTTTACCTTGAACTTTATCTTTTTGTAACTTATTATCTAGCTTAATTTTATTGCAGAGTTTAACTCCTTCGACTACTAATTTGGCAGTTGATTCTCCATAAGTATAGTTAAAGTAATAAATTATTTTGGCATAATAGAATTTTAACCTATTATTAACTTTTTCTATAAGTATGGTAAGTAACCCAATAAAAAATTTTTCTTTTCAACATATACTTTGATTATCTTCTTTAGTAAAAATCTTAAAGAAGAACATATCTTTATATCACTTAAAATCAAATAAGTCTAGGCATATCAAGTTAATGAGTTGATCACATGTTTTGTTTATTAACAAGGTACTGATAAAATAATTAGTAATTTTATATATTGATGTATTAACATTGTCAATACATTGAACTTCTTGTTATATTTTCATAGGAAAAAATATTTGAATTTTTACTTCTTTAGTTAGATAAAAATCCCAACAACCTTCAAACTAACCAGTTAATCCAATAGTTATAAATTTTACTATTTGAGGATCAAAATTACCTTTTGATTTTGCAACAATTGTAAAAATCATCATATAATGTAGCAAAATAAAAATATAATATTCAAACATCCCATCTAGATTCAATTCTACAACACTGCTTCCATAATATTAAATATAATTATATTTAAGTTATTCCTCTTATAAGAGGTCGATTGAAGTTAGTTTAGGATAATATAATTTTATAAGAATCTTATTAAAGGTCATTTTGTTGATATTCATAGATTCCTTGTCATAAAAAGGTGATGATTCTTTTGGTATTGGATTTTGTTATGATAAGAACTTTTTTTAATTTATTAATATATTCTTTGGCCTCCTCTTCTTTTCCATTATTAATCTATTCCTCTCTTCCTAGAACAGAGGCTTCTTTTTCTATTAGTCCAAGGTTCTTTAATCTTTTGACTATTTTATCTATTAATTTTATTTGCTCAAGACTTTTACATGACATATTATAGGTTACTTCTTCCAAAGAGTTTAAATAAAACTCTTTTTTCAATTTCCAATTTAACTAGAAGTTTTAGAATTTGTAAAGAAGATTTTTCAATCTTTTCTACAACATGGATAGGCTGATTGCCTCTTGACTAAAGATAAAAAATTGGCATAATTTCCATACTAAATTATTGCACTAGATGTAACTTTAGTTTTATATGGAAAGGCTATAACCTTACTATCTTTAATTTTTAGGCTTAAATTTAAAGTATGAGGGTGAATACTAATAACCCTCTTTCCTTTTTTTTGTAATGTATTCTTGATAATTTTGAAGAACCATGCATTCCTCTAAGGTTGAAAAAGTAGGAAAAGTTTTCTTTTTAATCTTATATATCTTTTTTAAATAAGTAAAAATGTCAAATGCTCCCATTTCACTAATATATTGTTTATGACACTTACTCCAAAACTCTTGCTGGACTAAAGGTTATAAAAAATCATTTTCTTTTTATAAAATTTTTAGAATAGTAAATAATTGTTTTACCTTCTCTTCTACCTCATTTACTACTTCAAAGACATAAAGACTCTTATCCTTATCTTGATATCTCATATTAGATAAAGAAGAACTAGAAGCCTAATTGAATGTTTTTAGTCATTCATTAATCAGTGAAGTGATAGTAGAGGTTAAAATGTTAATTTTGTATTGAAGTTGATTGACCTACTCTTGATATCAAAATATTAAAGAAGTATCTTTATCTAACTTAAGATGATACTAAAGTTAAACAACCAAAATAAGATTATAATATAAAAACTATTATTCAAACAATTAGAAAGGAACATTTTGATGTAAAAGCTAAAGAAGTTAAAATCTCTATAAGTGAGCTTAAAGTTAAGATTAACTAATTAAAATTTGAAATAAAATAGCTAAAAGAGAGGATTATCATCTTGAAAATAATGTTTGAAAAGGTTGAAGATCCTTTAAACATATAGGATACCTCTTTAAAAGGCTCTTTAATATATTAACCTTCTTAATAGGGTTATATTACCTATAAGTGGTATATAAAAATTATAGTGGTAATTAAAACAAGTATATGATTTCTACTATTACCTTAATTGACTCAAACATAGATTTGAATTGTATTAATGAAAGAATAGTTCTCTTTAAATATTTTTCAAAAACTACAGAAGTATTAAACATTGTTGATAAAAGTAGGTTTGTTACAAAATACTTGTATTTTGTAATAAGGAAATTGCTATCTGTAATGAGGAAATTTATATTAAAATTCCTTTTTTCTTGGTTAAGAACCTATCTTAGGATGTTATCTTAGGAAATCCCTTTTTACACATGTTATATCCTATTAAGAAAATTAGTGATCAAGGGATCCACTTAAAGATAAATGAAAGTTTTATTAACCTTAAGTTTATATATACTCCTCAATATAGAGAGATAGATATACTTTAAAGGGCTATTAAAAAAAGAGAGATTTACTCAATCTTTACACTTTAAAATAAAGAATAAACATTTACATAAGAAAATTAATACTTTTATTATTCAAGTAAAAATACAAGAAGTACTATTGTTCCCACAGCCTTGTATGAGTTGTAATTCTTGTCAATCAGATTTAAGTGTGTAAGCAAAAGTGGCTCATTCAAGCATCCAAGGAGGATAAAGAAAAGAGCAAGAAAAATGAATTAAGAAGGAGGGGCAAAAAAGGAATTTTGTATGGAATAGTAATATAGAGCCATATGGAGGGGCAAGAAAGGAAATTCATTGCAGCTCTAATAAACCCTACTAGGGTTTGCATAGAAGGGAGTATATAAACAAGCAGAGCATCCCAGCAGCCACACGACCTGTAAGCAAAGCATCCCAGCAGCCACAAACTTACAAGCAGAGCATCTCAGCAGTTATACGACCTTCAAGCAAACCAGAAACGCATAACTTGCAAAAGGAGAAATGAGAAACAGACCTAGTATCCGTGAGACCACTCGAAAAAGAAGACAACAGACCAGAAGTGTGAGGTGAGCTGAGAGACATGAACCAGAAAAATCAGTAGCATGAGGTAGGCCAAGAGACGTGAACTGGCAGACCAGAAGTGTGAGTGTGAGCTGTGAAATCGTGAGACAATGAAAGTAGGAGTTGTGTGAAACAACCTAGAGAAGGAATTCAGTGAAGCATTGGGAAGAACTCAATGTATTTTCAGATTTCTTCAAGAGAGGTTGGAGAGTGTAGTGGTGGACTTCTAAGCAATAGTGAAGTAGCCTATTCAATTCAACAAAGGCAAGACAAGCTAGAAGAAGGGTAGGCATAATAAGTGACACTCTTTGTATTGTACTTACTTTGTATTTACAATAGTGAAAGGAATAGAGGATTAAGACATGCATTGTAACTACATTGTGAACATCGAGAGTACCACATTAGTATTCTTAAGTATAGTGGATTGTCTCGGAAGAAGAAGAGTCTCTACCACCGTGGATGTACATCACATTGATGGAACCATGTAAATCTCTTGTGTCCTTACTTTGATTTACATGTTATGTTTTGAATTGAGTTGTGAACACAGTTAAAGTATCATTGAACCCATAACTTAAAGAAGACCTAATCAAGAACATCCGATCTGTCTAATAGGCAAAGTGTTTGAAAGCTGACTTTAGGGACTATTATGATTAGTAGGTAACAATAGATCTACCTTAGTCAAATTTGAGAAAGAGTTTGCTTTTAAGAAGAGATTGAAGTTGTTCACATACTTGCGTATTGACGAGAGCAAAAGTATTAAAGAAGTAGAATACTTTGACTTAAGTTATTAGAATTTTAAGGGGTGTGATACTGATTCATCCTCCCTCTCAGTATCACATACTAGTAGATCTTAGGGTAAAGTTGGGAACTTCAAGTACAATGAAAGTTAGAAACATTGGTTTGTTTATAAATTCCTACAACCTTTTGGAATAAGAAAAAGCATGTTGTAAAATTACCCTAAGAAAAGACTTTTAATGAAAGTCAAATTCCAACCAAAGTTAGAACTATAACTATAGGATTAAGGCATTTAGAAATATGCAAAAATAAAATAAGTGATCTTTTAAAGAAAGGACTTATTAAAAAAGAGTAATAGTCCTTAGAGTTACCCAATATTTTACATTAAAAATGAGATAGAATTAGAAAGAGAAGTTCTATTAGTAATTAATTATAAGCCTTTAAAAGAGACATTACAATGGATTAAGTGTCTTATACCCAATAAAAAAGATTTACTTAATCAACTTTATGAAATCCAAATATACATAAGTTTGATATGAAATTTAGTTATTGGCAAATTGAAATTCATGTAAAAGATAAATATAAGGTAACATTCATAGTTTCATTTGGTCATTATGAATGAAATGTAATATCATTTGGTTTGAAAAATACACCTTCTAAATTTCAAAAGATTATAAATGAAATATTCAATATTCAACATTTATGATTGTTTATACTAATAATGTATTAATATTTTCTAATACTATCAGACATCATTTTAAACATTTAAACCTTTTCTTAAGGTTATTGAAAAGGTAGATTTAGCAACATCTACTATAAAAATGAAATTATTCCAAACGAAGGCCAAGTTTGTTAGGCATTTCATAAAAAATGAAACTATAATTCCCATTGATTGAGCAATTCAATTTGCCTCTAAATTTCCTAATGAAATAAGGGACAAACAACAATTACAAAGATTTTTCAAAAGTCTAAATTATAATTCAAAATTCTATAAAGACTTAGCTTATGATGCTAAGCTATTATTTGAAAAATTATAGAAAAATCCACCATATTGGCCAAATAAGCACATAAGAGTAGTTAAAAAATTAAAATTAGACCAAAAATACTATCATGATTAACCTTGCCTCATCTAGATGCTTTTAAGATAGTTGAGATAGATGCATTAAATAAAGCATATGGGAGAATCCTTAAATAATGGATTAATTCAAAAGAACAATTTATTTGTTACACTTCAAGAGTTTAGAAAAGAGTTAGTGTTAATTACTCTACTATTAAAAAAGAAATATTAGTAATAGTATCATGTATTCAAACATTTAAAAGTGATATGTTAAATCAAAAATTTCTCTTATTTATATATTGTGAGACAAATAAAGGTGTCCTTACTTAAGATGCTAAGAAAAATCACATCTAAATAAATTTTTACTAGATAGTAAGGAATTTCATTTGCTTTTGATTTTGATATCAAGTTTATTAAAGAAACTTCTAATACTTTACTAAATTTCCTAACTTAAAAATTTTGTAAGAACCTTTCAAATGAATAAGCAACCCTTAATATAGGGACTTTAATCCCTAGTTAAGTTAGTTATTTTATCGATGAGAGATTCCTTTGGATCAAAGTGTAAAGAAGTTGATAAATTTCAAAGCAATGCTTATAAGTGAGTAATAGACAAAAATTTTGCATATCCTTTGACTCCATAGCACATTGATTTTTTATGTGCTATTGAGAATTACTATGTTATGCTCCAAGGTAATAAGGTTGTTTGATTTTATCTTAAAGATGATATTTATCCTTATACTACTATAAAGGATTGTTTGTATTATCAAAAGATTTATCATGAAATAGGTTTTGTAGTTAGTAAACCCATTGAAAAAGTATCAAGAACTACCTATGGTTTGAAAGATTAGGTCCATGCCAAATTCAAAATATGAAAGCTTCTTTATCTAGAAGATTGGTAGGGTGATCTCTTTGACTATAAAGATCTAAAAGAATGGTGGAAGGTTAAATCCTACAATTACTTTGATTATATTAAGGCTTGGGGAAGTGCTTCGTTGTTCAAAGATAGGCAAAAGAAATTTAATTGGTTCATTCAAATTCATCTTCTGAATGATACAAAGAAATTTCATAACTAGTTCAAAACTTGGTTCCTTTTAGGTGCTAGTGATAATTTTAGTCTCATGTGTATTTCATAGTTTAAATACCAAGTTATGTTGCCTTTATTGCTCGTGTTAGCCATGGATAAGCATTGAGAGCTATAGTATAAATTGTTGATAGTGATACTATAAATTATGGATAGATTAAGACCAAACTGACTTTTTAAAGGTAATAATCTCAGTAGAAGTAGAGATAAAGAAATAGTTATTAATGAAAATTTAGATAATAATTATTTATAGAATTAGACTCTTCCTTCTTCTTCTTCTTCCTATGTTTATAAATAAGAAGTTTCTTTTCAAAAACGAATGTGTTATCAAAACTATTAAAGAAGTGTTGCCCTTAACTCAGGGTTATAATGATTTTCTCTTGTTATCACAAGAATTTATTAGTTCTTATCAACTAAAAAAGTAAATTCATATATATAAGAATGGTTCAATTAGCCTTAAAATTTACAATAAACTAGGTTTAAATAACTTAGCTATTATCTGTGTTTAAGATAAGAGATATAATCATTTCCATGACTTTTTATTAGGAGTAATTGAATTAAGTGTAAGTGATGGACCTATTTCATTCTCTTGTTTTCTAAATTTCACCCTATCTTTATGAAATCCAAATTTAATGCATGCTTTATGTCTAGACATAAAGATTGAAGGATTTGATATAATGCCACCTTTGAAAAATCTAATCTTATTTATAGAATACATTATAAAGTTATAAATACCACTGTTCTAGGAATAAAAGAAATTTCTTTTATTTTTGACAAAGGACCTACAACATTACTTTTGACTAATGGGTTAAAGGCTAATGTTTTGGTTCCTAAAACCATTACTTAGGATCATGTTAAACTACTTAAAAAATGAAATCTAGAAAAAAAATAGTTAGACCTATTAAACAAGTGAATATACAAATGGAAGAAATTATTGAACATAAAGATAAGGATGTAGAAATTTGTTTGTTGCATCTTGAAGTATGAGGTTAAATCTCAAAAAAGGAAATGGAAAGGTTAAATCTAAATAACCACTTTAAGATCAATAACAAAACTAGAAGGTATATGAAAAACCATAAAACAAGTCAATCAACCTTAATACAAAGTTGAATTTTTTTCTTTTACTACTACGTCAGTGGTCAATGAACCATTAGAAATACCTAGTCAAATTTCTAGACCTAGATCTCATTCCTTATCTAATATGGAATATATAAGAGTCTATATGTCGTTAAAGTTGCAAATGAGGCAACAAAAAAAAAAAAGTTATTTTACTCTTCTGAAAAAGCTATAAAAAATAGTTTTTTTATGACCTTTGGTCCAAAATAGCAAGAGCATCATAAAGAATATATTAGTTAAACGGGAGAAGTTTACATTTTTGCTTATTTAAAAAAGTTTTATAAAGTTAAAAAGAAACCTTTTCCTAATTTTTTGGCCTTAGAGGAATCTATCATTCTTTAAAAATATTATCAATAATACATTACAAAAAAAGGAAAACAAGTTATTAGTGTCCACTATCTTACTTTAAATTTAAACTTAAAAGTCAAAGATAGTGAGATTATAGTTTCTCTATATAAAGCTAAATCTACATCTAGTGCAATAATTCTGCAGGGAAACTATATCAATCTTTATTTTTAGTAAATAGACAATCAGTTTACCTATGTCCAGGAAAAGATTGGGAAAACTTCTGCACAAATTTTAAAACCTTTAGTTAAACCAATAGTAGAAAAAGGGGTTTTATTTAAGCCCTTGCCTTTAAAAGAAGTAACTTATAATATGTCAAGTAAAAATTTTAAGTAGATAGAATTAGTAGCTAAAATAGTTATAAGTTTAAGGAACCTTGGAATAAAAGAAAAGGAAACCTTTATTCTAGGAAAAGAAAAATAGATTAAAGGAGAAGAAGAAGAGGGAGCTAAAGAATATATCGATAAAATTCAAAAAATGTTCTTATCAGAACAAAATCCAATACAAGAAGATCTATCACCTTCTTATTAGAGGAACAACATTATATTATCCAATCAACTTTTTATTAGAGGAACAACTTGAATATAATTATGTTTAGTATGATAGAGGTAGTATAGTAGAATGAAATTTAAATGAGATATTTGAATATCAGATTTTTATTCTACTATATCATATGATGATATTTGCAAAAACTGTAAAATCAATAGGTAATTCCAACTCTTAAATAGCAAAATTTATAACTAGTCAATTTACTAGCTAGTTTAGAGGTTAGGGAAATTTTTATCTAACTGTAAAAATAGAGCAAGAAGTTTAACTTGTTAAATGTGTTAATACATTAATATATATATAATTACCAATTATTTTATTAGTGTAGCTCATTAACTTAAGATACCCAAACTTATCTCCTTTTAGGTGGTATAAAGATGTGTGCTTCTCTAAGATCTATATTAAAGAAGATAGTCAAAGTGTAATTTAGGAAAAAAAATTTTCTTATTAGTATACCTACCTTATTTGTAGAAAGAGCTAAGAATAGGTTAAATTCTATTATGTAGGAGTAGTTGATTACTTTAGTTATACTTATAGAGAGTTAACTATGAAAGTAGTAGCTAAAGAGGTTAGGCTTTGCAATGAAATCAAACTACATAAATAGTCACATAAAGATAAAGCTCAAGGTAAAGGAGATTTAAGAGATTTTTATGAATAAATGGGTTATCCACCTATGAATTATTCAAGAAAAATCAAAAGAAAAGGTTATAAACCTTTAGCTTAAAAGAAAATCTTTTATTCAAAAAAAAAAAAGGAAGAAAGAACAAAGAAAAAGCCTAGTCTACAAAAGAAAAAGGAAAACATTAATTTGTTATAAAAGTATAAAGGTAAGACATTATTTTAATAAATGCAAAAATCCAATGGTTATCTTTGGATGAAGACCTTAAAAGATCATTAATGCATCTTTTTTTATCAAAAAGTTAGTCTAAAGAATCAAATTTTAAATTAGATCTTTTGGAAGAAAAAGCTACCTCTAATGCTAACTTAAATAGTAGTTATAATGAAAAATGCAACTATTATCAAGTAGTATGTATAAGTAATGACTTATTATTCTGTACAAAAAAGGATAATTTGATCTTAAATAGTATTAATAAGATATTAGATCCAAAAGAGAAAAGAGAATAATTAGACAAATATCTTTATTTGACTTAAGATGATACTAAAGTCAAAGAACCAAAAGAAGATTATAGTTTAAAAACTATTATCCAAAGAATCAAAAAGAAACATTTTAGTTTAAAAGCTATAAAAGCCAAACCATTTATAAGTAAGCTTAAAACTAAGATTTATTATTTAAAATATGAAATAAAAAAGCTAAAAGAGAGGATTATAGTCTTAGAAACAATGTTTGAAATGATTGAAAACCCTTCAGGCATACAAGGTACCTTTTTAAAAGAGAAACTAGAAGTTTTTCATTATGTTAACCTTATCAATAGGCTTGCTACCCATAAGTGGCATATAAAACTTACAGTTGTAATCAACAAAAAGTACATATTTTTTATTATTGCCTTAATTGATTCATATGCATACTTAAATTGTATTAATGAAGGAATATTACCCTCAAAATTTTTTTCAAAAATTACAAAAGTGTTAAACACTACTAATAAAAGTGAGTTTATTATAAAATACAAGTTATTACAAACAGCTATTTGTAATGAAAGAATTTGAATTGAAATTCCTTTTGTCTTAGTTAAGAACATATCTTAAGATGTTATTTTAGAAAATTCCTTTTATAAACATGTATTAAGGATTTACTTAAAGATAAATGGAAAATTTACTAGTTTCAAATTTTTATCTACCCCTTAATACAAAAAGATAGATATACTTTAGAGGGCTATCAAAAGAAAATACAAATTTATTCAATCTTTACATTCTAAAATAAAAAATAAACATTTACATGAGAAAATTAGTATTCTTTTTATTTAAGCAAAAATATAGGAAGTACAATGAAAGTTAGAAAAATTGGTTTGTTCAAAAATTCTTATGGCTCTTTGGAATAAGAAAAAGCATGTAGTAGAACTACTTTACAAAAGGACTTTTAATGAAAGTCAAATTCTAACCAAAGTTAAACCCATAGCTATAAGGCCAAGGCATTTAGCAATATGTAAAAATGAAATAAGTGATCTCTTAAGAAAGAGACTTATTAGAAATAGTAATAATTTTTAGAGTTGTCTAACATTTTATGTTGAAAATACAGTAGAATTAGAAAGAGAAGTTCCATGATTAGTAATTAATTATAAGTCTTTAAATAAGCCATTATGATTGCTTAGGTATTTTATACTTAATAAAAGAGATTTGGTCAATAGGCTTTTTAAAGCCCAAATATACTTAAAAATTGATATAAATCTAATTATTGACAAACTCAGATTCATAAGAAGGGTAAATATAAAATAGTATTCATAGTTATATTTGGCTATTATAAATGGAATGTGATGTCATTTGACTTGAAAAATATGCTTTCTAAATTTCAAAATATTATGAATGAAATATTTAATGTTTATTTAGCATTTATGATTGTTTATATTTATGATGTATTAGTTTTTTCTAATACTATTGAACAATATTTTAAACATTTGAACCTTTTCTTCAAAGTTATTAAAAAGGCAGGTTTAGCATTATCTGCTAAGAAAATGAAATATTTCAAACAAAGGTCAAATTCCTTGAGCACTTTATAGAAAATAGAACTATAATTCCCATTGATGAAGTGATTGAGTTTATCTCTAAATTTTCTTATGAAATAAGAGACAAATAATAATTGCAAAGATTTTTAGAAAGTTTAAATTATATTTCAAAAAATTATAAGGACTTAACTTATGATATTGAACCACTGTTTGAAAGATTATTAAAAAATCTATTAGATTCAATGGATGAACATATAAGGGTAGTTAAGAAAATTAAAATTAAAGTAAAGAATTATCATGCTTAACCCTTCCTTATCCTAATGCATTTAAGATAGTTGAAACAAGTATATCAAATAAAGGATGTAAAGGAATCCTCAAACAAAAGATTAATTTAAAAGAATAACTTATTCGTTTCACTTCAAAACCTTAAAGAAGAAGTAAAGTTAACTACTCTATTATTAAAAAAGAAATATTAGTAATAGTATTATGTATTTAAAAATTTGAAAGTGATCTATTAAATCCAAAATTTCTCACACATAAATTGTAAGGCAATCAAAGATAGCCTTACTAAAGGTGTTAAAAATCACCTTTAAATGAATCTTTGCTAAATGAAAAGGAATTTTATTTGTTTTTTTATTTTAATAGTAAGTTTATTCATGGAACTTCTACTTATTTACCAAATTTTTTAACTTGAGAATTTTTGCAAAGAACTTCCAAATGAGTAACCAACCCCTAATACAAGGACCTCAATCCCTAGTTAAGTTATTTATTTCACTAGCAAAAGATGTCTCTAGATCAAAGTCTAAAGAAATTGATAACCTTTGAAGCAACACACTTAGAGCAAGAAATAGATAAAACTTTAACATATCCTTTGATTACAAAGTACATTGATTTTTTATGTGCTATTGAGAATAATTGTGCTCAATTTTGACCTATTGAAGTCGCTAGATTCTATTTTAAAGATGACATGTATCCTCATAATGGTGTGAAGGATTGCATATACTATCAACAAATTTTATATAAAATAGGTTTGGTAGTTATTAAACCCTTTGAAGGAGGATCAGGAATTGCCTATGACTTTAGAAACTAGGACTATGCCAAATTCAAAATAAGAAAGTTTTTTTTATCTAGATGATTGGCAGGATAATCTTTTTGGCTATAAAGATCTTGAAGAATGGTGGAAAATCAAATTCTACAATTATATTGATTATATTGAAGTCTAGGAAAGAGCCAGATTATACAAATATAGGTAAAAGAAATTTAGTTGGTTCATTTAGATTTATCTTCTAAATGATATAAATAAATTTCCTAACTAGTTTAAAACCTAGTTCTTTAGTTAGGGATTACATCACTTAACCTTACCCAATAAGGTAATAACTATTTATGAACATTTTTGTGAAAAAAAAAATGATGAGGTTAAAGACTCATTGCTAATGTTTGCCTTATGGTATCATATTCCATGGATTATAAAATAGGATTATATCATTATGATAAAACAAGCAAATGTATTAAATGTGGAAATTAAACATTCCCCCTGGTTGGCAAGGAGAATTAATATTCATTGGTGGGATAAATTTAATTTCTTTGATGATGGAGTTTACACAACCAATAAAGTTATTTGTATAAATAGTCTAAAGCCTTCTTTAAAGCCTACGCTATCAAGTAATTCAAAGGAATTATTGAAAGCCCTAATGGAGTCGGTATCCAAAGAATGACTATTGGAGATGATGGCCTCATTGCTTTAACTTGAATGACCTTATATGCAAGTCAAGATGAAAGCAATTGAGGATATGAAAATGGTGACATTATGTAGGACTTACAAGATCCTTATGAATTGTAAAACGAAAAAACTACTTTTGGTAGAAAAGAAGAAAAAAGGTTAAAAACTCAATAAAAACTGCTTTTATCAAAGTTACTTGAAAAAAGCAAGGAATCAAGGACCATGAATATGGACTATAATTATTTTATTGAAATAATTCCTCTCTATGGTTGTTACCCTTTTCTAATATAAATAGAATTGCTTGGAAATGAAAGAGGTAAAGTCCAATTTTGTTTGTACTAGTTTTCTTCTCCCACTCTCTTGTAACTTTCTTTCTCTTTTATCTCTTGTAATATAGAAGCTTGTTTTGATCATTACTAAGAAATGAAAGCTTCACTTCTATAAGTCATTTAATTTTGTTAATCTCTTCAATGTTGTTTAATAAATTGCTTACTTGCTAACTATCACTTTCTGTAAATTAATTCTTTACTATATTCCTATATCCCTATGTGTATTCCTAAAAATGAGAAGTTAAATAATGATTAAAATTAAAAAAAAATAATGTAGGTGAAATTTGAATTTTAAGTTTTTAAATTTTAAAATTATTGAAGGGGAGTTAGAACAAAAGGAGATAAGAGAGTAAGAAGTTAAAGGTATTTAATTTGCTTTATTACTATACATTAAACCCAATAATTATCATATAGATAGAGGAAGGAGATTGAAGCAATGTGAGTGAGATGAATTAAAAGATTGAAGAAAAGAAGCAAAGCTATCAATGGAAGTAAGGATGATGTTTAAAATCTAGGAACAGAGTTAGGTTTGAATTAGGTGACTTTGATTTGAAACTTTGCATAAGTAATTTATTGTTTGAAATTATTGGCATTGATTGAAATGATTGCATTACCATTAGTGTTTTGAATGCATTATCTGAAATTCATTCATCTAACAAATAAAGAGCAAACAACTCTTACAATTTGAAACCCTTAGATGAGGGAAGAGGAAGAAGGGAGGCTTGTAACCTTAATGCGATAAATATGTGGTAATTGATTATACAATTGGGTATTTATGGGATTTTGACTCTTTAACCCTATTAAAAAAACTTGGGTCAATTTTTAGTAAATTACACTTTATTTTCTGTATTATCAAATATCATATGTTTAACTTGATAAATTTCTTAAACTTATTAGTCAAGCCCAACTTGACCTTTATTTTTTTTTTCGATCATTTTTATATGTATAATTCATTAGAATTTTAACACATTAATAGTGAATATGAATTATAATCTCCAAGTATTAGATAACTTAAATTCTTACGATTTATTATTAATTCTCTAATTAATTAATTCATATTTATATATTAATATCAACATCTAGTGACATATTATGACTATCCAAATGTTTGGATAATTAAAGTAATTTAACTAATTCTTTCAATGTATAATTTTTTAGTATATTTCAATTTTTTGTCATAGTAATATTCAAATTAAGTATAAAGCATGAAATTAGTATTTATTTTATATTTTTTAATTATATTAATTCTCAAGCATTCATATGCTTATTAATTCCATAAATGACATCATAACTCTTTATGAATCATTATTCCACTTTACATAAGTATCTCGAATTAATAATCATTGGGAACAAATTTAACATTTTTTGATTATTACTTCATGGTAATTAATTTTTTATTGATTGCTTAACTATGTTCATATAGTTTATGATATACCTAATGTTAACCTTAGAAGCAATTCTTCATTAGGACAACTCATAGGTGAAATCAAAGCATATTAAATATTATATGAAATACCTTAAAGATTTCAAATTTAAGGATCAATCAAACAATTATCACATGAAACATTTTTTAAATAAACAAATAATATTTCTTTTAGAAATTTTTATAATAGTCAATTCAATGAATTTGTTTAGTTAACAAGTAACTATATATTTGTTTAAATATCTTTATATTTCAATCTATTAGATCAATTACTTTCTTTATAAAATAGAAATATAATATAAGTTAGTCTCATAATTTTATCGATATTTCTTTTTAATAATACATTAATTAAGAATATTTAAAAATAATTTTTTATATAATAATTAATTCATAATTATAATTTCATTATAATTATCTTTATAAAATATATTTATTTCATATATTTTATCTTTAAAATTTATTATTAATAATATTATTGGTAATATTGTTATATAAATAATATTAAAAATAAAAAATATCTTTAATTTATTAATTATATATAAATGAAATATAAAAAATATTTTTATAATAATAACTAATAATTTGACTACTAGAGTATTTACTAATAGATTTTACAGTTAACATTAACATTTGTTAGTAATACTCAAGATATTTTATTTCCCACGTGTCCGTTAGATCCATACCAATTGGAATAAGAAAATTTGCAAGTTGTATTAGCAGCCTAATGGAAGCAAGTCAAAGTGCCTTGAACAATTCCATGAAATCGGCAGACCCTCTCGTGGTATGAAGTTCTTATAGGCCAAAGTTGTGAAGTACAGAAATATGAATTCCTTAACTATCCTAACCAGGGTTCATTGCTTGCCACAACAGGCAAGAAAAGCATGGCTTTTCAGAAGGAGTACCTTGATTTGGTATTGGTGCCTATTGGCTTAGTGGTGATGTTCGCTTACCATCTGTACGTTTTATACAGATATCTGAATCAGCCTCACAGCACAGTCATTGGTTTTGAAAACAATGACAAAAGAGCATGGGTTGAGAGAATTATGCAGGCTGGTGACCTATCTCTCTGTCTCTCTGGTTTGATGATTCAACTCTCACCAATTTTAACTTAATTTTCTTACATATTTGTCGGTATTTGCAGGCAGACAAGAGGCATGTTAACATGGCTCTAACTGTGATAGGATCGAATATATCAGCAGCAACTTTCTTAGCTTCAATTTCCTTGACTCTCGGCTCTCTCATAGGAGCATGGCTCCGAGGGTCCTCTAACAATCCTTTGGGAGGAGAATTGATCTATGGAGACACAAGGCCATCTACTACGTCCATCAAGTACATATGCCTCCTCATTTGTTTTCTCCTGGCTTTTTCCTGCTTTGTTCAATCAACAAGGCACTTTGTGCATGCAAATTATCTGATAAGCACACCGGACAGTGACGTACCTGTGAAAAATGTAGAGGTAGCTGTCATAAGAGGAAGTGAATTTTGGTTACTTGGACTCAGAGCACTATATTTTGCTCATAACTTGTTGCTATGGTTTTTCGGTCCGATACCCATGGTTATTTCTTCTCTTATTACGGTGACGGTCCTCCATTACCTCGACACCAATTCCACTCCATTGCATCAGTATAAGCCTCCAGCAGCGATAGAGATGCACAAAAGGGTAGGCCAGCCAACATCTGAACTTGCCATTGATATAGATCATTATCATCTGAGGTGAGTCCAAATTAATGTGTTGAATCCTAAGTGACCCTCTCGTTTGTTCAATAACATATGAACTGCCCCCGGTGCAACGTATTCTTCAAGTTCACAGCTGAACCAAATTCCTGTTGGTAAGTCTTGGTTACACCTATTTTCGGAGGATAGGAGATATAGTCACAGAGATTCGAACTGGAATTTCAATGCTTGTCATTCCAATCCATTCGAATCTACAATCTCAAAGTGTCTTCCCATCTCAATATTCGTTTTTTTGTTCGTTGAAGTCGAGATCAATATCGATTATTAACCGGTGGTGTTCATATTAGATTTTTAAATTTTATTAATGGACATTGAGTATCAGACACGGATTCAGTCTTTAAACAAAGTACGCATGGTTGCCTTGTAATTGCAGAGTTCAATTTTCAAATCTTTCTTGCGAACATCATCACTGGCATAATACTTTAAAAATGATGGACCATACTTTGGAAGCCACTAACTATTGTCAAATCTGGTATTAAAGTCATCAGGTTAGGTACGACGTATGAGAAAGGGACCTAACTTAACGTGTACATAATTCCAAAAAGACAAAAAAGTAAAAATAAAAATTGTATCACCCAATGCCTTGCAGTTAATTTTTTCTTTTTTATGGGTGACCGTTTGGTAATAAACGTATCAAAGAAAAATGATTCATGGAATACAAAGACTACAAATGCAGATAGATGCGATCATATCGATACAAAATTCAAATGAATTCCATTTAAATCTTGTTTTTTCTTCACTCTCATCGGTGGTCAAAACAAGGAGCAATTATATATCGAATAAAGGTTTGTTGATCGAAAGCCCACCAAACAAGAATTTCTTTGCATGATTAATTGAAAGAATCTTTAAAAGAACGCCAAGATCTTCATTTTGACTAGTTTTGGTCACGGCAATTTGCCATTAAATACCTAGATTTGTTTTTTCTTTTGTTTTTTTTTTTTTCCTTTTGTCAAAGAAATCGAAGAAAGCAGGTTTACTCGTGGGTGCGTCCGAGAGGGCACACCAATGTAAATGACACGCATAAACTAAATATAAAATGAGTCCTTTAGCCCATTTGCTCTAGCATGAAAACCACTTTTTCTTTCTTATAGAAAGGAAAAAAAAAAAGAAACTCTTTTGTCTTTTTGTACAAGAATGAAAATAGTTGAAAAGAAATACGGGAGTCTGTTTTCGTCGTAGGTGGGCCTCAATTTTCTCGTGAGAAAATGCCTTGGCCCAGGAGAAAATTACAAATGGAATCATTATCTAGAATAAATGGGTAAGGTTTCTGAGCGAAAAATTTAAAGCCTAACTAGCTCGATAATGAACCTTATATTATACAATGGTCATATTGTTTTTTTGGACAATACACAGCTATTAGTTTATGTGTCAGGTCGATTCACTTATGACAGACTCATCTGATTTAATAAAAAAAATAAATTAAAATTATTTAATCTTTTTCGTGCATTACACAGCACATAAGTGTTTAATCTCTTCTATTTAATTCTACGTTGATATTAAAGTTTTACAAGAGTTTATTACGACATTTAAGTGATTTATTCAATCTTTTTTTTATGTATTTCATCTTTCTCGTTTTCTTTTTAAGTTAAAAATGGTATAAATTATCTTACACATATGAATTTTTAATTTAAAAAATTTACATGTATATTACAATATACTTAATACGTTATAAAATTTTTGTAATCTTTGTTGCATAATTGACGAGAAAATAGAATTTTTTTATATGATTTTCATAAAATCAATACAAAAAATCATAAAATCAAGACTTTGAAATTTGTATGGATTAAAAAGTCTCATCATGAGCATTCCAACGCATCATATTTCTTCAAAATTTGCGTTCGATATATCCTCTGGAAGTTTTTGCTACATTAAAAACCGATTCTAGAAAATGGAAGGAAGAAGATGAACATTAACTGTACGTATCCCAGTCTTGCTTGCCTATATTGATATTACAACCCCAATTTCCATTCAATTTCTGAAGAAACTAAATTGATAGACGGATTGGGGACGCAGAAATATGTTTGTCAGAAAAATTCTCAGCGTGGAAGGCCAAGAGTCGGCGAGTGAGCCGCACTCTCCAGTGCTGTCGAGTAAGGAGGAGTAGACGGTGACTGGCAGTGTTTGGCAGGGACCACAAAAAATTGCTCCCACCATTCAGATTGTGAAATGTGGCATGTAAAGTGGAACGCCGGAGATGATGAATACCAACACAATGCTCTGCAAGTGCATATTGTAAAATTTCAATTTTTTGAAGTTATAAAATAAAAATGATTGACTTTCTTTTTATCATTAATTATTTAATATCTTATTATGGTATTTAATAAATTAAATAAAAAATAAAATTAAACACATTTAAAATAATAAAAGTTAGAGACTTATGAGTGCTATTAATTATGAAAAAAAGTGATTTTTTAAAGAATTTAAAAAATGCGGAGTGTCCTCCGTTAATAAATATTGCAATATGTATAAAATTGTGCATTCATTAATTAATCACATAAAATAATTTAATTATATTGTTAATGAAAAAGACATAATTCAAGAGATACCTGAGCTCTTTTCAACTTGATTATATCAAGTACATTAGAAGGTAGACTACTTGTTAATCCCCAATCTTGAAAATGTAAGACATGTATGTTTTTGGCAATGTAGAGACAGTTTCATAATTTATGAGAGCTAAACTTAAGTTTTTAATGAAGTAATGTTTGAGACAATGCGTGTGTGTTCATGTGAACTTCAAAGAGCATAAAATTATTGTTCCTATTAAAAGATATTGATAATGAATACTTTGATTACATATTATTACATGTTTGATGTTATCTATGTAATTATTTATTGGTTGTAGTTGTGCATTATTACAAGTATTATATGTGCTTATTTTGTGGAATATTTGTTATACATATGTATCATGCATAATATTGAATTATTAAAAGGGCCTATTTTAAGTTGGTAGAATTCAAGAAATTTTTACCTATGGATTTAAATTTTGCCAAATTTAAAATAAATTATATCAATTAAATATTAGTATAATGGAAGATGATTGAGAATATAGTAAATATTTGATTTCATGATTAGTATTGGGTTATTATTAATATATTTGGAAATTAGTGCAAAATAAATGGTTAAATACTAATATTAATTTGTAACAAATATCTTAAAGTAATTATCTCAAACTAAGATGAGTGTTTTTTCATAATTGTGTTTTGTTGCAACAAAGTTATAAATGTAAATTCTTGGCTTGTAAGAAGAATTAGTAGGAGATAGCGTTCTAGGGTGACTCGCTAAAAGGAATTGTATACATGCCAACATTACCTCAAGGGAAAAACAACTAGAAAACCATTTGATGATACTTTTAGAGTCGAATTTCTATAGTAACTAGTCCATTCTAATATACATGATCTAATAAGTATGTGGGAAAGTATGGTGCCTTATATTTCATTACTCTCATAGATTAACATATGCATTATGATTGTATTTATCTGATCTTTCATAAAACTAAAGCATTGGATTGCTTTAGGAAAGATTCAATATGATAGAATATCAATTAGTAAAAGAATCAAAATGTTAAGATATAGTATGTTAAGAAATATATCTAATCATAGATGTAAAGTTCTTTAATAGTCTAAGAAACTGTGTAGTGAAAAAAGAGTATTTTAACCACTAATTATTCTTGAATTTTGTAATATAATAATATGTAGGGAGGAGAAATATAATCCTATCGATGATAGTCATATACATAATGCTATAAGTGAACCTTTTAAAAAATTATTGGGAAACATTTCATTCACTGTCATCAATATATTAACCACGTACTTTTTATATTTGTTACTTCCATGCTATAAGTCATGGCTAGGTCAAAGGCTTGACATACAAGACCTTGGAGGTTAATGACTTACATTCTTGATCTATCTTATAAACATCAAATGTTGGGTTCAAAGAAAACATATTTCTTTAAAAGATAGTATGAACACCTTAAGGAGATATGTTGATTAGCAAGTAAGTTAATGGGAGTTTTTAAGTGTTGGAATTATGTGATGTTACATTCTTTGTGAATAAATTTCTTGGTAAGGGTGATGCAATAAGTTTTTCATCTTTATGAATTAAGAGGTCTAGGTGATAGTAACACATTAGATCAATTGATAAAGTAAAATGAGAAAATGCCTTAAGCTCTTAACTCTAGTAAAAACGTTATAATATAAGTTGTTTTTGGGTTAAGAAGAATCTATATTACGCATAGTAATTGTAATTTTATCCCACATCATTTTTTTTAAGATTGAGGGGTATTTTTCATGATTGCTCCTTAAGTGAAGAAGAGTAAAAAATATTGGTTAAAACTCTTTCATACCTTGCAAAGGAAGAATTGATAAAAGTAATGGAAAAGGAGATGAATTTTTTGAAGTCTCATAATGTTAGGGAAGATTTACATTAAGTACATAAAACTATTAGGAAGAATGGAATTCTTAAAATTATGTACAAGATAGATAGGTCCATATAAAGGTATAAGAATCTTTCAATTACAAAAAACTATACTTAATGAGAGGATATAGAATATAAGGAATCCTTCTTATGTTTGAATGTTTACCTTAATTCACTTAATTTTAGTTATGGTAGCTAATGGTTTTAGACTTATACTAATTGGAAGTTAAAAACTATGTTTTCTTGTAAAGAGCTAAACAAAGAAATTTATGTGCAATAAAAAACTTGAGCATGATATTTGAGATTTCAACATGTAATAATCTTTTATGGCTTTGTAATGATAAACGAGGAATTTTTTCTATAAATATATGTGTTAGGATTTAAGAGTATGTTTGTAATTGTATCTTAGGGATGATAATTGAAAGTCTTAACCTTAAAAAGTGCTTAATTATAAAAACAAACATGAGACACGTCATATTGCAATATTATGACTAGTCTGATGTACACTGTGATAGGTATTTGATTAAATATCTATTGTGCCATGGAATTAGTGAAACATTGCTAGTCAATTAAATGTAAAGCTTGTTGATAAGTTGTAAAAAGCCTTTATAGCTAAAAAGCTTTGTAGGATATTCCTTATGTTATCAAGAAAATGATTTATCAATTAGTTGGTCACTTATATGACAACTAAGAGTGAGATATTGATAAATGTAAATCAAATTAAGGTGTATATTCTTGCTAAGTGATGATATTATTTCACATAATAGCAAGAAGTAAACTTATGGAGCCTATTTGGACATAAAGATTGATTTTACAGCTTGTTATATTGCAATGCAAGTAGTAATTTGATTTCAAGAAATTTTTGACACATATAAGAGTTTATAGTGACAAATTGAGAAAACTCATGAAACATTATGATAGTTAAATGACTATAGTGTACACCAAAGAAATTAAGAATGGTTGTGGAACCAACTTATTGATACCAAATACAACTTTCTTAAAGACATTGTATCATAAACCAATGTAACTCTATGAGATGTGTCAATATATTGGATGATGAAGGATCTAATGGTTAGTTAAACAAGAAAAGAATATTAGTTGCATATTCTATCTTTGTGACAACAAAAAATGTGATATGATCTAATAATGTGATATTATGAAAATGAGAAAAATGTGTTTCTTATTGTGTCATCCCAATATAGTTGTATGAGATTGATATGAGATCCAACCCAACACAAGTGTAAGTCAAAAAAGTCAAAGGTATGTCAAGCAAGTTATGATTGGTTCACTCATAAGGATAATTGCCTTTAATGTTAAGAAAATGTATAGAAATGAGCCCATCACTAGAGCAAAATTCTATGTATATAGATATAATTTCCTTGAGAAAATCCAAATAAGGCTACAATAAGTAAAGGGATAAAATCTCACTCTCTATAGTATTGTTGAAAGCTAGATATAAGATCTTTGTTAGACACTTATGAGTAAGGGGTCACACAAAGAACTTAAGTGCTTAGTAGTAATAGAACAAAAATCTACAAGGTGATGTTATAAGACAAAAAAGAATTAAATGACATAAACACATGGGAAGAATGATCACTGTAGCATGTGTTTTATACCACATGTGCTTAGTGACCAATAAAGGAAATGGATGAATCAATCTCTTTTTCTTCGTTATATAAGTCCCTTAAGGTATCATATGCCATGTGTGATGATGGATTTAGCCTTTCACAATAAATCTGGGAAAGTGATTGGACTATAGGTAAGGAACATAAGAATAAAAAAAAAGGCTATTGTTATCTAGCATCCACCATATGTATTCATTAGTATACCAATTATGTTTATTTCAGATGAATAGAGCATAATTGTGGATACATGTAAGGAAAAGAGTTTAACTCAACCTAAGAGGCATGAAGTGAGTTGAGATTAATGCAACAAAATACATTTGGATTACAAGACATGATATTTATTATAAATCTTATATATACATTTTTTTATAGAGTTGTAGTTGTTATGTATCTTTGATAGGTTTATAATGCTCAAAAGTCACATGACCCATTTGCATATATGGATAGTTTTTGAGGGATCAAATGCTGAGAATTTTTTAGCAATGATTAGGTTCCTTTTAGCCCATTATATGTGAGTCTAAGATGTTGGTTTATAGGTTAGGTCTATTAGGAATTAAATGGTTATTTATCAAATAAATGCACAAAAAAATAGATAATTAAAATTTTTGATTTCAAAAATAAATTAATAGCTTATTAAATATAATTAAAGATTAGACTAAAAGATAAGATAATTACCAATAAATCAAGTATTCTTTCCTCTTTCAAGCATAATTGACGGGTTGTCGTAACCTTCCACTATTTAAACACTTGGCCTTTAATAGTATCCATACAAGAAATAAAGACAACTCTTAGAAACCTAAAGCCTTTTAGGACGAGAGAGAGAAAGGGGAGGGCAAGCCAAAAGAAAATGCTAGCTCTAACTTATATTTAATTTAGCCATATGAGGTTGTATTTATAGAGTAATTTGGCTATGATGATGTCAATTATTAATAAATTATACTTTAATACCTATAAATATAAATATCATATATTTGACTTCAAAAGTTTCTCAAACTTTTTAATCAATTCCAACTTGATCTCCTTTTACGTTCCTAACCAATTTCCTTTATGTATATGACCAATTAAATTCTTGATATGTTAATAATGAATATAAATTGTAATCTAATATAAAAGGATTTGATAAATCAAATTATTTTAATTTATTATTAATTTTTTAATTAATTAATTTTTATCTATCAATGTGATTTGACATATCACTTTAATGTACAATCTCTTAGTGTAATTCAATCCTTTTAATATACTAATATTCCAATTAAACATAATAGAATTAATGTGTACTCTATATTGTCTAATTATACTAGTTCCTAAATAATCATAAAGTCATTGATTCCGTTATTGAGATGATAACTTTTTATGAATCATCATTTCACCTTACATAAAGATTTTTTGAATCAATATTTATTAAGAATAATGGAACATTCTCTTATAATTACTCTAAGGTGACAAATTCCTTATTGATCATTTAATTATCTCTTTATAGTTCATCATATGCCTAATTCATATTCCTACAAACAATCCTTGGTTAGGATAACCTAAAAGTAAGATTAATGTATATCGATACTTACATAAGATACCTTGATGATTTCAAGTCTAAGGGTGACTCACACGATTGCCACTTGAGAAATTCTTCGAAGACACAAACATAATTAATATTCTATTTAGGAATTCTTATACTAGGTTAGTTTAGTAAACTTGTTCATTTAACAAACACTCACATCTTTGTTTAGATATCTCTATTCTTTAATTTTTAAGAACAACTACCATCTTCATAAAAACAAAGCATAACATGTACTAGTCGCATGGTTTTATCAATGTCCCATCTTGATGGTGTGTTGACCAAGAATATTTTGTATTGATACTTTAATGCAATAAGTATCTCATAATTATAATTTCATTGTAATTACCTTTGTAAAGTATATTTATTTCACAGACTTTATCTTTAAAATTTAAGGATAGCCATATCATTTATATAAATACAGTAAAGATATTGAATGCCTTTTATTAATAATAGCATACATGAAATATTAAATGCGTTCATAACAAGTAATAAACATATTGGCTACTAAGGCATATGCTAATAATCTCCCACTTACACTATAACCAATCACCTATGTATCTAATATCATAACCACCATTGTTAAAATCATGTTTTTCATAAGATGAAGGCTTAATGAGAGGATTAGTTAGATTCTCTTAAGTGAGTACTTGCTCAATCTTTGTATTCTTTCTTTCAACTATCTCCTTAATAACATGAAAACACTTAGGTGTCTGCTTGGATTGTTGATGAGACCTTAGTTCCTTATGCGATAACTCCATTGTTGTCATAGTAAACTGGTATTGGATCAATAATGTTAGGAACCATGCCAAGTTCAATGACAAACTTTTAATCCAAACTACACAACTTTAGTTGTTGAATCTGTAATTGTCTCTTGTTTGAAAATCTTCCAACTGACAACACTACCATTTAAGGTAAATATATATCTAGATTGTGACTCACTATCATCTTTGCTAAACTAAAAGCTCACATCTAAATATTCCTAAACATTACCTTTTTTATAGACCTAAAAGGTATCCTTAGTCCTTCTTAAGTACTTTTGGATGTTCTTGATTGTAATATAGTGATTTTTACCCATATTAGCTTAGTATCTACTTGTTATGCTTAAAGCATAAAAGACATTTGGTATTGTACATAGCGACACATACATTATAGGTCTTATTATAAATGTATGGGGGATCTTATCTATCTTATCTCTCTTAATTGTGTTTAAGACAAATGTCCTTGAAGAGATGCATGTCATTTTGTTAAGAATCAAATGGTTGTTTATCAAATAAACATATAGAGGAATAGATAATTAAAATTTCTTATTCCTAAGAATAGATTAGTAGTTTGTTAAATATAATAATAAACTAGACTAGATGATGAGATAACTATTGATATATTAAGTCTTTTTTTCTTCCTTTTTAGGCCTAATCGATGGGTTATTGTAAATGATTATCATCTAAAGGTCTAACCTTTAATAGTATACATATAGGAAATAAAGGAGACAACTATTAGAAACCTAAATTATTTTAAGGGGAAGAGAGAGACAGATGAGGGTAGGCTAAAAGAGAGTGCAAGCTCTAATATCTATTTGGTTAGCCATATAAGGTTCTATTTATAGAGAAATTTGGCTTCAAAAACCCTAGTGTTAATTTCTAATAATTACACATTAGTTCTTATAAATTCAAATATTATCTATTTAACCCAAAGAGTTTATTAGACTTTTTAATCATGTTCAACTTAATCTCCTTTTATGCTCTTTAGTGTCAATTTCCTATATGTGTGTGACTTATTAGGATCTTGACATATTGGCAATAAATATAATTATAATCTTAAATGATTAAATAAATTAATCTATTTTAATTTATTATTAATTCTTTAATTAATTAATTTATATTTATAAATCAAAATTAACATTTAGAAATGTATCATAATCACCCAAATTTTAGGATTGTCAAACAAGTTTGACTAATCCCTTTAGTGCATGGTCTTTTAGTCTAATTCAATTCTTTCATCATACTAATATTGCAATTCAACATAAAGTATGAAATTAATATTTATATTATATCGTCTATTTATGTTCATTCTCAAATAATGATATGATGATTGATTTCACAAATTATATCATAACTTTTTATGACCCTCATTTCGCCTTGCACAAGGATTTCTTCAACAATGGAACATTCTCGTATAATTACTTTAAGGTGACAAATCTCTTATTAATAACTTAACTATCTTTATATAATCATTCTATGCCTAATGTATAACTTTATAAATGATCCTTTGTAGGGCAACCTAAAAGTAAGATCAAAGTATACTAAGTCTTATATGAGATGCCTTAATGATCTTAAATCTAAAGTTTACTAACATAAACATCACATAAGAAATTCCTTAAACACATATGTAATGTTCCATTTAGGAATTCTCATAATATGTCAATTTAGTGAACTTGTTCATTTAACAAGCATCCACATATTTGCTTAAGTATCTTTATACTTTAGTCTATAAAAGTAACTACTTTCTCTATAAGAAAGATGTATAACATGTGCCAATCTTATGGCTCCAACAATGTCCCATCTTAATGATGCATCAACCATAAATATTTAAGAATTAGAAATATTTAGAAATAATACTTGATGCAATAGGTATTTCATAATTATGATCTTATCATAATTACCTTTATAAAGTATATTTACTTTATGGACTTTATCTTTAGTATTTACTGAAAACCATATAATTTATATAAGCATACTAAAAATAAAGAATGTCTTTTATTAAAAACTACATGCATGAAATATGACATTTGTTTATGACAAGTAATTGACCTATTAGCTACTAAGGCATATACTAATAATCTCTTACTTACACAGTAGCCAATTGCCTATGTATCTAATATCATAACCTTTCGTATGGTAATCTTGTTTTTGTTAGGACAAAGGCTTAGTGAGGGGATATGCTAGGTTCTTTCTAATAGGCACTTGCTCAATCTTTATATCCTTTCTTTCAATTATCTCCTTGATAAGATGAGAATGCCTAAGTACATGCTTACATTGTTAATGAGACTTTGTTCATTTGCTTGAGTAATGACTTTATTTTTGTCATAGTAAATTGGTATTAGATTAACAATGCTAGGTACCACACCTAGTTTAATAACAAACTTTTTAATCTAAGCTACATTTTTCATTGCCTTCGATGCATATATGTACTTAACTTTGATTGTTGAATTTGTGGTTATCTCTTATTTGCAACCCTTTTAACTAACAACACTACTATTTAGAGTAATTATATATCTAGATTGTGACTTGTTGTCATCTTTATTAGATTGAAAGTTTGCATTTAAATATCCATGAACACTAAGATCACCTCTTCTATAGAGTAGAAAGATATCCTTAGTCATTTATAAGTACTTTAGGATGTTCTTGATTACAATCCAATAAAGTTCATCTAGATTAGCCTTGTATCTACTCAATAAGCTTAAAGTATAAGAGATATCTAGTCTCATACATAGCATCACATACATGATGGATCCCATTACAGATGCATAGAGTATCTTATCCATCCTATATCTTTCAATTTATGTCTTAGGAGACAAGTCTTTGGAGAGATACATGCGATGCAACATAAGTAGAAATCCCCTTTTAGATTCCTTTATGCTAAACAATTTTAGCACTTTGTCTATGTACATTGATTAGGTTAATCCTAACAACCTTTTAGACCTATCCCTATAGATCTTAATTCTACGAATTTAAGCTGCTTTAACTAAATCCTTCATTAAGAAGTTATTGGATAACCAAACCTTGACAAAGTGGAGCATTAGTACATTATGATACGAACTCCGTTTATATGTAAATGGAACCCAACACCACTGTTGGTATAGGATCGTTCTAATAAAAGTTAAGGGATTTGGAGTTCTGACGCAATGATTATAAACAACCAAGAACCAGAAATATAAGATTCAGATGCCACTTCTAGCAATAACAACGTTGAAGAAGATAAGTCTAGGGAACCAACACACACAAGTATGAAAGTTCAGAATTAGTTCTCAAAGAACTAGAGAAAATAGCTCATACACTCATGAAAACGGGTTTGCCTCTCCCAACCACACTTTTTGCCCTTTTTATATGCTAACTCCCAAAAACCCTAACTAATAAGCTAGTCTTAATAAGGGAATTTGTCCAACCCACTAAATAAGTTGGGCTTAATAAGGAATTTCGTCCAACCCACTAAATAAGCTGGGATTAATAAGGAATTTCATCCAACCCACTAAATAAGCTGGGCTTAATAAGGAATTTCGTCCAACCCACTAAATAATAATAAAAACACATGAAAATAACCCACTTAAAGCCCCAATCATGGGCTCTCAAATCCAACTTCCTTCCTAAGGCCATGGTTCACAAATTCCTCCACAGATGACACATTCGCAAGCCCTAGTGAAGACTCCATCCTCCTTAACTCGTACTTGGCAACTTCTTGATAGTAAATGTCGCACAACAGGTTGTTGAGAGCTTCCTTTATTTTCTTTGACCTTGCCCTTGTCATTGGTCCTCTAAGGTTTTGCAAAGTATCTACTTCCTTGTCGATTTGAGTTGGCATAATATGGTTTCCATCATTCCCGCTCTCCTCAAAATGATTTGTCCTCAAATCAACATCTAAATCATCAAAGAGAAAAGGAGAAAGGTCAAAAACATTAAATGTTACACTCACATTATACTCACCTGGCAAGTCAAGTTTATATGCATTATCGTTGACTCTTGCCATCACTTGAAAAGGACCATCTCCCCTTGGTTGCAACTTTGATTTCCTTTGCTTAGGAAATCTATTCTTCCGCAAATGTACCCAAACCCAATCACTAGGTTCAAAAGTAATATGCTTGCGACCTTTGTTGGCGTGTGTTTCATATTGTTTGGTTCTTCTCTCAATGTTAAGCCTAGCTTTCTCATGAAGTTGGCTAGCCACTTCTGCCTTCTTTTTCCCATCTAAATTAACCCTGTCCTGTATAGGCAATGCTACTAAATCCAAAGGGGAGAATGGATTAAAACCATAAACAAGCTCGAAAGGAGAATCACCTATAGCACTATGAACAACACGATTATAGGCAAACTCCACAAAAGGCAAACATTCTCCTTAGGTTCTAGAGTTCTTACCAATAATAGCACGCAACAATGTACCAAGAGTTTGATTTACTACCTCAGTTTGTCCATCAGTTTGTTGATGGCAAGTTGTAGAAAATAATAACTTTGTTCCAAGCTTACCCCATAATGTTTTCCAAAGATGGCTTAAAAATTTTGCATCACGGTCTGACACAATACTCTTTGGGACTCCATGTGGGCGAACAAGCTCTTTAAAAAATAAGTCTATTATTTTGTTGATAGCTCTACAATCGACACACATCCTCCAAGATCCATCTTTCTTTGGCACAAGCAACATTAGCACTGCACATGGACTCATGCTCTCCTTTGCATGTCCCTTCTTCATCAACTCATCAACTTGCATCTGAAGCTCCTTTGTCTCCTCAGGATTACTTCTATATGCTGGCTTATTAGGAATGGGAGCTCCAAGAATAAGATCAATATGCTGTTCAATCTCTTTCCTTGGTGGCAAACCATCTGGGATCTCTTGAGGGAACACATCATTATAATCCTGCAACAAAGATGAAATAGCATTAGGCAAAGATGAATCAAGGTTAGTGTTAGAGAAATAAGAATCCTTGTAAATGATTAAGATCATTTGTTGCCTAGCTTGGAAGGCAACCTTAACATCTACTCCTTTTGCAAACACACTTACTAGTTTTCTTTCATCTTCACTCTTGTGAACCTGACCACTCTTGTACTTAGTACTCTCAAATGCATTTATCTTCTTTTTCCCTCCTGCACTTTCTTTTATCTTGACTCTCTCTTTCTTTTTGCTCCTCCTTTTTTGCTCACTTTCATAAAGTCTCACTTGGTCTTCATACACCTGTTTAGGAGTCAATGGTGCCAGTGTAAATGGTCTTCCATCCATGGTGAATGAATAGCGGTTCTTGTAACCATCATGCAAAACTTTTCTGTCAAATTGCCAAGGACGGCTTAACAACAAATATCCGGTCTGCATAGGTACAACATCATAAGACAATTCGTCCTTATATCTACCAATGGAAAATGGAACCACAACTTGTTTAGTCACTTTTACCACTCCACTATCATTCAACCATTGCAAATTATATGGCCTAGGATGTTTGGTTGTAGGCATGTTCAATTTTTCCACCAACTCTGTACTTGCTACATTAGTGTACCTACCACCATTGATTATTAAGCAATAGAGTCTATCTTGAACTAAACATCGAGTACGGAAAATATTTTCCCGCTGAATCTCAGCATCATTCTCCTCTTTAACCTGTACACTAAAGGCTCTCCTTGCTACTAAAAACCTTCCACCATGCCTCGGATACTCTATCCCTTCATCAACATAACTAGCATCCTCTAATGGCGGCATTTAGTCTTCATCACTAGCGTCACTGCCTGACACATAATCACCATTCTCCTTAAAGTATATGGTTCTCTTGTTAGGACATTGTGAAGCCATATGACTCCTACCCAGACATCTAAAGCATTTGATGTCTCTAGTTTTTCCTTGGGTGCCTACAAGTTTTTCTTCAAATTTCCCCTTTTCAGGCTACCCCCTCTAGTCTTGGGTCTATGTGAATTGCTTTTTTGCTTAGAAGTCATCTCCTCTTCCTTCTTCCCCCAATTTGGCTTCCAAAAAGATGAACTAAGTTTTGCTTAAGACTAGAAGTGCTCCTTCCCTTAATTTGGCTCTCAACTTTCATGGTAATGTGTACCATGTCTTTAAGCTCAACATAGTGTTGCAGCTCAACCACATTAGCTATGCTTCTATTCAACCTTTGGAGGAACCTAGCCATGGTTGCCTCCCTATCCTCCATTACATTTGCCCTAACCATAGCAATTTCCATCTCCTTATGATACTCTTCCACACTCTTGGAACCTTGTCTAAGGCTCTGCAACTTGTTATACAAATCCTTATAATAAGAGCTGGGAACAAATCTCCTTCTCATCACAGTCTTCAACTCATTCCAAGTTTCTATGGTTCTCTCAAAATTTCTTCTCCTTGTGGTAACTTGCTGATCCCACCATACTATAGCATAATCACTGAACTCTGGCACAGCTAACTTCACCTTCGTCTCCTCAGAGAAGTTGTGAAACTCATATATTAGTTCTACCCTTCATTCCCAATCCAAATAAACATCAGGGTAACTTTCCCTTGGAAAGAAGGTATTTTCATTTTAATACTACTAAGATTTTTGTCTACTCCTTCCTCCCCTCTATTTCTATTATCCCAACCTCCATTGTACCTAACATAAACATTTCCATTGCCTCTTGCTCCTCTACCATTCCTATTACAACGTCCTCCTCTAAATCCACCTTTAAAGTTTCTACTAGCATTATCACTGTCATCATAATAATCATCACCATCTTCACGAAGGTCATGTTCAAATTGCTCCTTCTTGACCCTCCTAGCTGGCCTCTTAGGATTGACACTTGATTCCCCTTCTATTTGATCCATCTTGTCTCGAACTTCCCAAAACGCTTGGTCAATCCTATCAACTTCTGTTCTAAGGATTTCATAAGCAATTTGAAATTTGGAACAACTACTTCCTCCTCTCCAGGTGGGAAATTGTCTTCTTTATCGTTAGACATCCTACATGCAAGATTGTTAGTAAATAAAGAATATGCCTCACAAAACTCACTCCCTTGCATGTTTGTTCTCCACTCAACTACAGTTGTCCTCAACTCTCGTGTTTCACACAATAAATTGCAACACTCTAAGAGCTCTTTCAATAGTCCCAAGCAAACTAAATTCAGAACAAACAAAACTTGAATATATCAATCCTAGACCTACCTCTTTAGAGAAGTGACATGACCAAGAAGATGGGCAATAAAGCAAACAGAATGACAAGAAATTCAATGATATGGGTAGTGCAATTGGACAACAATCAATTATCAAATATAATTGAGTAAATGACCAATTGAGCAATGAACCCGTTTTTTTTTTTTTCCGGTTAACTAATGGGTATTTTTGTGGAAGGAATAAATATCAGAAAAAAAAAACCACGAAATACACGATTTTGTTTCTGTTTTTTTTTTTTTTGTGATTTTCTTTTTTTCTCTTTTTGATTATTCAACCAATATCAAAGAATAGATGAAAGATATGATAACAACAATATAACTAACCTGAGTTAGAGCCAAGGCTCTGATACCAAATGATACGAACTCCGTTTATATGTAAACAGAACCCAACACCAATGTTGGTATAGGATCGTTCTAACACAGGTTAAGGGATTTGGAGTTCTGACCCAATGATTATAAATAACCAAGAACCAGAACTAAAAGATTCAGACGCCACTCCTAACAACAACGTTGATGAAGATAAGTCTATTGAACCAACACACACAAGTATGAAAGTTCATAATTAGTTCTCAAAGAACCAGAGAAAATAGCTTATACACTCATAAAAACGGGTCTACCTCTCCCAACCACCGTTTTTGCCCTTTTTATATGCTAACTCCCAGAAACCCTAACTAATAAGCTGGTCCCAATAAGGGAATTCGTCCAACACACTAAATAAGCTGGGCTTAATAAGGAATTTCATCCAACCCACTAAATAAGCTGGGCTTAATAAGAAATTTTGTCCAGCCCACTAAGTAATAATTTAAAAGACATGAAAATAACCCACTTAAAGGCCCAATCATGGGCTCTCAAATCCAACTTCCTTCTTAAGGCCATGGTTGGCAAATTCCTCCACAGATGACACATTCGCAAGCTCTGGTGAAAACTTCATCCTCCATAACTCGTACTTGGCAACTTCCTGATAATAAATGTCGCATAACGGGCTGTTGAGAGCTTCCTTTATTTTCTTTGACTTTGCCCTTGTCATTGGTCCTCCAAGGTTTTGCAAAGTATCTACTCCCTTGTCGATTTGAGTTGATATAATATGGTTTCCATCATGTGATATGTTCTGTCTATTACCATTCTATATTTGTCAATAGATTTGTATGGAACTGATGAGAACCATGGAGATGATGGGTGGAAGGTTTCAAAAGATACAAAAAATCCAACACAAGCTAGAGCTTCAATTGATACAAGAGGTCCATTGCACATTCCACAAGGCCCCATAGCACAAACTAGAGATTCAATGGATGCGAGAGGTCCATTGCAAATTCCAGAAGGCCCAATAACACGAGCTAGGGCCAGAAAGATCAAATAAGCACTAAATGGGCTGATTTTGGACATTTAGGCCAACCAGGCTTCAAATGGTGCGAATTCAAGTTTTAAAAGAAGCCCAGGCCTATTTAATATAATTGGACTACTTAAATAGGTCAAAATAAGTGATAGCATTCACTCCTAAATAGGAGTTCATTGTATGTGGTGGAATTAGTCCGAAATTCCTCAAAAATAGGGATTTCTCCTAAATAGGAATTTTGCCTCTTTAGGATTGCTATCTAAGCCTATAAATAGGCACCCCTTGTAAGCTATGGAGATATACAACTTTGAGTGAAATAAATAGCAAGGGTTTTTTCTCCCTCGGTTCTTTTCAAGAACTAAAGAACTTATCAAGAGGTAATTCTTCTTGTGGCGTTCAAATGGACTTATCACTCCCAATTCCTTCCTTTTCTGGAGTGTGGCGTCC
>CM034055.1:3373553-3432000 GCA_019804595.1 Bruguiera parviflora
CCTTCCTTTTCTGGAGTGTGGCGTCCATATCCATCTTGAATACCCTACGTTCATCTTCCTTCGAATATTGGGTCTAGGGTTTGTGTCATTCAACTCTGATTTAGCTTTCCTGGTTGTTCTTTGATTCATTGTGTGCGTTGGGTCCGTAAGCCACGTCTTTTTGGGGTTTTCCGCTTCATTCTCCCTCTTTGGCATTATCAAAAACAAATGATCAAGGCTTCATCTTTTCCTTTTCTTGGATCCCATATCTAAAAGGCTTTCCTTTTGTAGTATCTTAAGGTTTACAGTAAAGTTCTTTGATTTTTTTATGAAATCTTGTAGTTCAACTCTAATCTCATCTATATCATCCTGGAGACCATTTAAATTCTCCTTTAGTTCTTCAAATTTTTTAGTCAATGAAGAAATGTTTTCACTAATAGAGGTTTATGGAGGTGTTAATGGACTTGTTGTGTTTGGCTCTTAACTTGGTTTTGGTCCTCTTAAAGGAGTAGACCATCTTCTTTCACTTTTAACCAATTTCATTTGTTTAAGGGTGGTGGTGTTGATGTACTTACCCTCTTTAAAGTGAGAAGGAGTTTCACTAGCAATTAGAACTCCTAACTTCATGAGTAATGGCCCCAATGGATACCATAAGGAAATTTTCTGACCTTATCTTTCTAAGCCTTCTTAATCACTTTCATTATGTGCTTGGACAACCTAAAATTTTCTTTTTTTTCCCTTTTTTTTATAAATAGAAGTCAACACACACATATTTGGAAAGGCCAAATAAGCATGATGTCCAGCCCTTGTATTAATATTACTAGCAAGAATCCTTTACACTATCCTTTACACACACATATTTTGGGGTACTGGTTAACTGCAATACTTGGATGTGATTGACCGCAGCACTTGGATGTGGTTTACTAGATCAAGATCTCTATAACTTTTTCAGCATTTTACACTTCCAGGCTTTTTGTCCCTTTGATCGACCACTTCATTAGTCTGGTCAACTAGTTTGAATTTTCTGTAATTTTTTGTACTTTGCAATTTAAACTTTTCTTGGTATCCGATTGACCTAATGTTTATTTTTAACTTGCAAGTGCATGAATTAATTGTAAGACAATGCTAAGTAGACCCTAAGGTCATTCTTAAAGGAGTTGCAAAACAAGTTAAATTTTCTAACTCCAAACCCCTAGCAACTTGAATTGAAGTAGAAGCTAAGCCTAAAAGCCAACTTATGCTACATAGAACAAATGTAACTTAATGAAATTTATTTTTTCTTCTCAACTGCATTGTATCCTTAATCTATTCAAATTAAGATAACAATATGTTGAATTAAAATTATCAAAATACATAATTCAAAGTAATAACTCATTAATTAATCAAGCCTAGTTACTTAGCTTACCAACCTTGTTTGCATTAATATGATGCTTGATCATTGTATAAGGATAAATCAAAATTGGGATTATGGAAAAATCACATTAAAATTAGATAAGACTGTTGATATACAATTACCAATCCAATCACATTTAATAATCTAATGCCTTGATGTGAAGCTAAAAGCTTACCAAATGCTTTAAGAGTAAGAGACTAAAGTAAGTTCGTCTAAGTTTAATCAAAACAATGAATAAACCTTAAGCCCTTGTTTATTTGGGCAGTATTCATTTGAAGTTGATGTAACTTATCAAATTAATCCCTCATTTTAATATAATTTATTCATGAAATTGGAAAAACAATGGATTTGAATTTATTGAAATAATCATCAAACATTCATAAACACATAAAGAAAGCTTACTAAGTACCTAAGAACTGATCTAGTTACTCATGTTTAAATAGATGAAACACAACAACGGATAACCAATAAAACTGAATTTGCAAACTCCCTTTTGAGGGCATTGAAGCCACTTCCATAACTAAATTGATGGCTATTTTAAGCCTTGCCAAAGGACTAATCTTCTACTCCAAAGCTTCAAGGAAGGGCAGCCCGTAATCTTCCTCCAATCTGTCATGAGAGAGAGAGAGAGAGCCCAAAATAATTTCCATAAATTTCTTTTTATATTGGCCTACACACTCCTGCAGTTTAGATTAGGATTTAGTAGGGTGTATAGGGTGGATGGGCTTGATTCTTTGGGCTGGGCTTCTCCTATTAAAAACCTTGTTAAGGCTCCAGAAACCCAATGGAAGACTGTCCAATAAAAAGAAAAATGGTTTGCAGTTTTACTTGAATGAACCCGTGACTTGCAAAATAATTTTCACCTTAAAGACGATTAAAATGGGTAGATTGTTTATCTTATGAACTTGAGCTCTGTCTCTTTAGCTTTCCATAGCCTTAAGAATCACCTCAATCTGATATCTAGAGAGAGAGCTATGGCCAAAATACCAATGCATGCTTAGGCCGTCAAGTTTAAACCCGTCTTGGAGACGAACTTGATCATTCTTCACTATAATAGACATAATTCTTTATAGAGAACTCAGATTGATACATCGTTTGTTGCATATGAAACTATCCATAGCTTTTTGTTCATATGTAATTCGCCATTTTTCCACAACCTATGAGTGAGTTTAACTCTTCAAAATTCAAACAACGAATTTGTTGCAGATTAAAACACTGTCGTTGCAGCTAAATCAAATTGCTCTTCATTATCTCCAGAGGGATTAGCATCTACAAAGCACAAAATAATCATAAAAAGTAAACCATAAGCAAGAAATTCCTTAAGAACTAAGCATAAAACTAAGTCAATATTTGATTCATCAAATGTTCCCATGTCTAGATTTTGCTAGTCCCCGAGCAAAAAAGAAAATAAAAACAATCTAAAAAACAAATTAATTATGCCTTATTTCAGTTGATGATCACTAACCATATTAATTATGCCTTATAGATACACACATAGACACACACACACACACATTATGACATCTTCACTTGACATATTAAAGTACATTAATCAAGCAAATGCAATTTACAAAATCCAAGTACCAATACTCATAATATATCCTTCTCAATTCAACTAATTCCAAAAGCCAAAAAATGGGAATTTGTTTCAACTCGAGGCCTCACAAAGTTTCACTCATATAGCACGCTAAAAATAGACTTGAACACTCACCAAGCATATGCGAATGGAGTTTATGTAATGAAAGAAAACAAATTCATTTTTGCATATGAATATTGATTGAATCAATAAAAGCTCATTTGTATTCAAATATAGATCTCATGAAAGGAATCAAGTACCGGCATTGATAATGAATTAGCATTACTCACACTCATTCGCTAACCAAGCTTCTTAAATAAAATTTATTAAATACTTGCGTGCCTAAGGTAAAGTTTATGATGCGCATTAGATCAGATGGTTAAAAGAAAAAGGAATAAACACAAAAGAAGTTGATGAAGAACATAGAATCAGGAGCCTTACAATAATATTATTCTTCCTTCTCTCCATACCATCACATCATTCCAGTATTTAAAATCACTTCATATGCTTGGCCTTTATATTATTTTTATTTTTCTTTTCTTTTTAGTGTGGTTGGATTTATAAAATTCACACCTTTTGAATATTGTGAAGGAGATTTGGTTCAAAGTGCACAATGGAGCAAGCGCTCATGGATTTCAAGCAAAAAAGGATATATAACATGTAGGGGTAAACCAAGGAAAGGAAGTTAAACTAATGTTATTAAAGAGGTTAGAAGATGATAGGGTAGATAAATAAAAAGGTAAGTCAAAGAAAGAGGTTAGTAAAGATAGGCACATAATTAACAATTCCTACTTAATTCACTTAATTGAAAAAATGAAAATAAGCAATGTAACTATTTATAATGAGAGAAAACTTCTAGTACTTAATACAAACCTGCAGAGATTAAGAACAAAAGAAAACAAATACCTCACAAGAAAAGAGAACATTTGGCTTAAAAACTCACAAGCTATCTCCACAATTCAATCTTTAATCATTCGAGCTAAGTTTTGTCACTACTTCAATATTAAGAGTATGGTAACTTAAAAAATGCATATTACATCCACTCTCATAACATACCTAAAATGCAGAATTAAAAAGCATAATGTATATAAAAATCAGAATCGCAAACATAAATAAAAAATTTAGCATAAAAATTTTTCCTAAGAATTAAACAGCACCCCCACACCTAAACTAAACATTATCCTAAATGTTTGAAGCTATGAACCAAAGTATTTAGAATTAAAATTGTGGGTAGGGAATAAAAATCATAAATAAAAACTTCTAAAACAGCCTGCTAACAAAAAGAAACGGATAGTAACTACCAAGTAGAAGTGAATTGCCTCCCACCAAGCACTTTATTTGTCGTCTAGGCCCATGTACGAAGATTGCATTTTCAAGGGACGTGCACCTTAATGCACTCATCCTCATTCTTGGTTGTAGCTCCTTCCAAATAGGGCTTCATAAGATATCCGTTAACTTAGAATGTTTCTTGAGTTCTCGGTTTCATTAACTCCACAACACCATGGGGAAAAACTTGAACCACTTGAAATGGTCCACTCCATTTTGATCTAAGCTTTCCTAAAAGCAATTTAAACCTCACAATAAACAGTAAAATTTTCATTCCAGGATAAAGAGACTTACAGATTAAGGCTTTGTCATGATAAAGTTTTGTGTGTTTTTTGTAAATTTTTGCATTCTCTTAAGCTTCATTCCTCTTTATTTTCAATTCATCAATTATAGTAAATGCCTCTCACTAGCTTTTGTCCATATCCATATTTGGTGCTTTTATAGCCTAGTAAGATTTATGTTCCATCTCAACAAGCAAAAGAAATGCCTTCCCAAATACTGAGCTATAAGGAATCATCCCTTTGGGTGTCTTGTTTGTTGCACGATATGCCCATAATGAATAGTTTAGCTTCATTGCCCAATCTCTCCTAGAAGGTTGCATAGTTTTTTTCAAGATTGCCTTAATTTGACAATTGCTTAACTCGACTTGGCTTGAAGTTTGTGGATGGTAGGGAGTGGCTACTCTGTGCAATATTAAGCATATTCAACAAGCCATAAAACAACATATTACAAAAATGGCTCTCTCCACCACTGATAATGGCCCTAGGAATCCCAAACTTGCTAAAAATCACATCTTTTAAGAATTTAACAATAGAATTGGCATTATTAGTTCAACTGGCACAACCTTAAACCATTTAGACATATAATCAACAACTAATATACATACATACCCCAAAGAGGTAGGAAAAGGTTCCATTAAATTTTTTCCCACACCAAAAAGCTCAACTATCAAATTCCTAGTCAAGGGTTTTTTGTTCCTTTTACTAATGCCTTCACTCCTTTGGCATTCATTATAATGCATACAATAATAATGAGCATCCTTAAAGAGAGTAGGCCAGAAAAACCTGATTATAGCACCTTGAGGGTCAACTTCTTACTACCAAAATGACTTGCACAATACAGCTCATGACAAAAGGACAAAATACTCGTTGCTCTATCTTTAGGCACACATCAGCGAATAATTTGGTCTAAGCAGTGCTTGAACATATATGGATCATTCCAATAATAGTGCCTGCATACAAATAAAAACCTCTTCTTTTCCTAATAAGACCTGTTAGCCCAAACATAGCACAAGCAAGATAATTAAAAATATTAGTATACCACAGTTCCTTGTCCATATAAAGTAACCATTCATCAAGAAAGATCTCAACAATGGGTTCAGCCTCTTTGTGGCCATGTGTGTCAAAGTAGGAAATCAACCTAGAAAAATGATTAGCTACAACATTTTCACAACCTTTCTTATCTCTAATTTGATTAGTTAACAATTATTTTAACACAACATAGTTTGAGTGCACAAAAACCTTAGATCCTACTAAATAGAACCTAAACTTTTCTAATGCAAAAACAACCAACAGTTCTTTTTCAATAGTTGAATAACTCAACTGAGCATTATTAAGTGTCCTACTAGTATAGAAGATAAAATGCAACAATTTCTCCACTCTTGGCCTTAACACTAGCATTATTGCATAATTAGATACATCACGCATAATCACAAAGGGTTGTGTCCAATCTTGTGTCATTATGATAGGTGCAAATGTTAATTTCTCTTTAAGTAAATTGAAAGTACACAAGCAAGCATCATCGAAAGCAAATGGAACATCTCTAGACAATAAATAATAGAAAGAGCAAATAATTTTGGAAAACTCCTTCATAAATCACTTATAAAATCTAGCATATCGATAGAAACTCTTGACACCTTTCATTGAAATGGAAAGTAGCAAATTAACAATTGATAAATTTTTGCTTTATCTACCTCATTACCCATACTGGATATGATTTGAGCAATCAATATCCCTTGTCTAACCATAAAGTGACTTTTTTCCCATTTCAATGTCACGTTACATTCTATGCATCTTTTTAACACTAAAATCCAATTTATTGGCATGTATCAAAAGAACTACTAAAAATTGAGAAGTTATCCATAATACCTTCATGAATTGTTCCACCATATTTGAAAATATGGATATCATACATCTCTAAAAGGTGGCTAGAATATTGCAAAGACCGAAAGGCATCCTTCTGAAGCCAATGTCCTAAATGGGTAGGTGAAAGTTGTCTCCTCTTGATCTTCTAGAGCAATTGGTATTTGATAGTAACCTAAAAAAATCCTTAAGAAAATAGTAAAAAACATGCCTAACTAATCTTTCTAGCTATTGATTAATAAAAGGAAGAGGAAATTGGTTCTTTTTAGTAGTTGCATTTAGCTACTTGTAATCTATGCACATCCTTCATATTGTGGTCATTATAGTCGAAACCAACTCACTTCACTCATTTCTAGCAACAGTGATTTTTTTGGGCATAACATGCATAGGGATAACCCATCTGCTATCTAAAATAGGATAAATTACCCCTACATTTAGAAGTTTTAGTATCTCACTCTTTACTTCCTTCGGTATATTCTGTTTAAGTCTTCTAAGGGCTTCTTTATTTGGTTTGGTATTATCCCTTAAAATGATCTTATGTAAGCATATTGCAGGGCTAATACTGTTGATATCAAAAGTAGTCCATCCAGTTGCTTTCCTAAACTCACTAAGTACCTACATTAAACTCTCTTTTCGAGAATGGGTTAAATTAAAATCAATAATGACTGAATATGTATCTTTCTCTCATAAAAAGGCATATTTATGATGTAGGGGTAACTCCTTCAATTCTTAACTTAGTCAAAGTGCTCTCCTCACTAACTGAAGGTGATTTAGGCAGCTATATGGGCTGTTTAAGTTTAATATTAGGGAATATTTGGGCAGCTCTATCTAAAGCATCATGATACTTTCGCACTTCCTGCTCAATTTCATTTTCCACTCTTTCCTAAGTAATTGTAGCTTCAATGTCTTCCATCTTGTCTTGCAAATAAGTTTCATAAATGATTGAGTCTAAGCAATCAATATATGTGCATTCATTACTAGAAAAATAAGATGGAAAGGTCAGAGAATCAAACACTCTAAATTCAACAATCTCTCTTAAAAATGTCATTGTCAACTTTCCATCATAAATGTATTGGCGGTTGCCATAAAAGGCAACCAACAAGAATAATTCATCTTAGGAAGTAATTTATGCTACAAAACAACACTTGTTAATTCTAAAACAATTACCTTCTCATTCTTCCAATATCTCCTTTTATAGGTGTTTAACTCCTTGAAAATTTTGGCAAATGAAGGGATATTCTTAACAACATCCAAAAGAGGTAACTTAGTATTCACTTTAGAAAATATATTAAAAATTTCTAAGAATTGCTTATAATGATTGCTTTCTTTCAAGCAATTTGGGAGAGGAATTGGTGGCTTGTATAGTTAAGCTACTTTATGGAAATTTGGGACAGCAGATGGTTCATTCTTTTCACTCATTCAGTGCTACATGGAAGGCTATTTAACTTCAATTTGCATATTCTTGGGGCAATCTTCTTTAGTTAGTTCAATTTACACCTCATTTTTAAGCTTCAAGCTTGAATTTCCTGTATCAATTGACATATCATTAATATCTTTAATGGCTAAATTGTTATTCAATAACTTACCACTCTTAAGAACTACCACAATCGTTGCTTGCTCCAGTTAGCTAGGTAACTTCCCTTGTTTGTGCCCTTTCAAAGCCTTTGCAAGTTGCCCAACTTGCATCTCTATCCTTCTCATAAATGCAATCTTTGGTCACTTTTCTCTTGATTTTTATTGTTAATTTGGATAATAACATTGAAATTTTCCTCTAGGGTTAGTTTTCTTAATTGGTTAGATGGGCCATCTAAGGTCTAAAGTTTTGGAGGATTTTGATTTTCAACATATGCAAGTTAAGGTTGTTCCTCTAGGAGAGTTTTGATGATTTCTCCATCTAGGATTGCAGTTGTTTAAGAATGGTTCATACCTTTACCTAGGTTGATAAGACTCCATTAGATTAGCCTACTCTTGTTAATAACTAGTATATAAATCATAAGAACAAACATTAGCTACACATCCTAAAACACCCCAAACTCTTTATACCTCTTGACTAGCCAAAATTTTGGTTGTAAGAATTCTTCTTTGCTTAGTCAACTTTGCCAATTGCATAGCCATCTCATTCTGTGAACTCAATTTATGTGTTACAGCTCTCCTTGCTCTAATAATTTTCTGCCGGGAGTTATTTCACAAAGCTAGCATGTCTCCTTAGCAATTTTTTCTCCCATAAGTCCACTAGCTGCATTGTCAATTTTAATTTAACATTGTTGAGTCAATCCATCATAAAATAATGAATTTTGAATCTCTAATGGGAAATGATGGTGCAAACACTAAATAAAAAGCATCTTAAATTTCGCTCAAGACTTATGGAATGGTTTTCCATCCAAGTGAAGGTAGCTATTTTAGTCTTCAATTTTGTAGTTTTCGGATGAGAATAGAACTTCCCAACAAATTTATTATAGACCTCATCCTATGTGGTCAAAGAACTAGGTGTCTATGTCATCAACCAAGCCTTAGCCTTGTTCTTCATTGTATAGGGAAAACTCCTCATTCTAAGCTAATCTTCTATCAACCCTTGTAATGGAAATGTTTGCATAGTAGCATAAAATCCCTAATGAATGTAAGAGAGTCTTCATTTGCCACTCTATAAAAGGATGGTAGCATATTTTAGTGTATGTTTTCTAGCTCATAATTTCTGGTTGCATCCTGATATGAACTCCATTTATATGTAAACGGAACTCAATTCTAATGTTAGTATAGGATCGTTCTAATAAAGGTTAAGAGATTTGAAGTTCTAATCCAATGATTATAAATAATTAATAACCAGAACTATAAGATTTAGATATCACTTCTAACAACAACATTGAAAAAGATAAGTCTAGTGAACCAACACACGCAAGTATGAAAATTCAAAATTAGTTCTCAAAGAACAAAAAAAAATAGCTCATACACTTATGAAAATGGGTTTGCCTCCTCCAACCACCCTTTTTGCCCTTTTATATGCTAACCCCCAAAACCCTAGCTAATAAGTTGGCTTTATAAGGAAATTTGCCCAACTCAATAAATAATCATAAAAACCCATAGAAATAACCCATTTAAAGGCCCAATAATAGGCTCCCAAATTTAACTTCCTTCCCAAAGCCATTGTTCTCAAATTTCTCTACAGATGACACATTCATAAGCCCTGGTGAAGCCTTAAACATCCTTTATTTTCTTTGACCTTACCTTTGTCATTGGTCTTTCAAGGTTTTGCAAAGCATTAACTCCCTTGTTAATTTGAGTTGGTACAATATGACTTCTACCATTCCCACTCTTTTCAAAATAATTTGTCCTCAAATTAATGCCTATATCATTAAAGAAAAAAGGAGAAAGGTTAAAAATATTAAATGTGGCACTTACATCATACTCACCTGGCAAGTCAAGTTTATATGTATTATCATTGACCTTTGCCACCACCTAAAAAAGACCATCTCCCCTTAATTGCAACTTTAATTTCCTTTCCATAGTAAATCTACCCTTCCACAAATGTACTCAAACTCAATCACTAGGTTCAAAAGTGATATGTCTACGACCTTTGTTGGCTTGTATTTCATATTGTTTGGTTCTTCTCTCAATGTTAAGCCTACCTTTCTCATGAAGTTGCCTAACCACTTTCGCCTTCTTTTTCCCATCTAAATTAACCTTGTCTTGTATAGGCAATGGTACTAAATCCAAAGGCGATAATGGATTAAAACCAGAAATAAACTCGAAAGGAGAATAACCTGTAGTACTATGAACAACATGATTATAGACAAACTCTACAAAAGGTAAACATTCTTCATATGTTCTAGAGTTCTTACCAATAACAGCCCACAACAATGTACTAAGAGTTTGATTTACTACCTCAGTTTATTCATCAGTTTGTGGATGACAAGTTGTAAAAACAACAACTTCGTTCCAACCTTATGCCATAATGTTTTCCAAAAATGGCTCAAAAATTTTGCATCACGGTCTAACATAATACTTTTTGACACTTCATGTAGGCGAACAATCTCTCTAAAAAATAAGTCTGCAATGTATGTGATGTCATCTGTTTTGTTGCAAGCAATGAAATATACCATCTTTGAGAACTTGTCAATTACAACAAAAATACAATCTCGACTTTTCTTAGACCTAGGTAACCCAAGAATAAAATCCATAAAAATATTGATCCAAGGTTCACAAGGAATTTCTAAGGGCATATACTTACAATGAGGCAAAACTCTAGACTCAACTTGTTTACAAATAATATACTTGGCATACACTCTTTTAACATCCCATTCCATATATGGCTAGAAGAAATGTTCATTTAAAATATCAAAAGTCTTTTGAATGCCAAAGTGTCCCATTAAACCACCCTCATGAGCTTCTCTCACAAGTAATGCTCTCATAAACCCTTGAAGAATACAAAACTTATTTACTTTAAACAAATACCCCTCATTTCTATAGAACTTACCAAAAGCAACTTTCTCATATATAGCATATACGTTACTAAAGTCAACATCATTAGCATACAATTCAATAATGTGCTTAAACCCCAGTAACTTAATGCTTAAAGTGCTAATCAATGTGTACTTATGTGACAATGCATCAGTAATAACATTTTCCTTACCTGATTCGTATTAAATTATATAAGGAAAAGTTTCAATAAATTCAACCCATTTTGCATGTCTCCTATTCAACTTACCTTACCCCTTCAAGTATTTTAAAAACTCACGATCAGTATGAATTACAAACTCTTTGGGCCTAGGATATTTAGTTGTAGGTAAGTTCAATTTTTCCACCAACTCTATACTTGCTACATTAGTGCAACTACCTCCATCGATGATCAAGTAATAGAGTCTATCTTGAACTAAACATTGAGTAAGGAAAATATTTTTTCGCTACATCTCAACATCATCCTCCTCTTTAACTTGCGCACTAAAGGCTCTCCTTGCTACTAAAAGCCTTCCACTATGCTCTGAATACTCTATCCCTTCATCAATATCGCTAGCATCTCTAATGGCGACATTTGGTCTTCATCACTAACGTCACTATTAGACACATAGTCACGATTCTCCTTACGGTATATGGTTCTCTTGTTAGGACATTATGAAGCCACATGACCCCTGTCCAAGCATCTAAAGCATTTGATGTCTTTAGTTTTTCCTTATGTGCCTTTAAGTTTTTCTTTAAATTTGCCCCTTTCTTGGCTGTCCCTACTAGTCTTGGGTCTATGTAAATTGTTTTTAGACTTAAAAGTCATCTTCTCTTCCTTCTTCCCCTAGTTTGACTTCCAAAAAGATAAACCTAAATTTTGATTATGTCCAGATGTGCTCCTTCCCTTAAGTTGCCTCTCAACTTTCATGGCAATGTGTACCATGTCTTTAAGCTCTACATAGTGTTGCAGTTCTACCACATCAGCTATGCTCCTATTCAACCCTTAGAGGAATATAGCCATGGTTACCTCCTTATCATCCATTACATTTGCCCTAACCATAGCAATTTCCATCTCCTTATGGTACTCTTCCACACTCTTGGAACCTTGCGTAAGGCTCTACAATTTGTTATACAAATCCCTATAATAAGAGTTAGGAATAAATCTCCTTCTCATCATAGTCTTTAACTCATTTCAAGTTTCTATAGTTTTCTCAAAATTTCTTCTCCTAGTGGTAACTTGCTGGTCCCACCATACTATAGCATAATCAGTGAACTTTGCCACAGCTAACTTCACCTTCTTCTCCTCAGAGAAGTTATGGCACTCATATATTAATACTACCCCTTGTTCCCAATCCAAATAGACATCGGCCTCAACTTTTCCTTGGAATGAAGGTATTTTCATTTTAATACTACTAAAATTTTTGTCTACTCTTTCCTCCACTCTATTTCTATTATCCCAACCTCCATTGTACCTATCATAAACATTTCCATTGCCTTTTGCTCCTCTATCATTCCTATTACCACATCCTCCTTTAAAACCACCTTTGAAGTTTCTACTAGCATTATCACTGCCATCACAATAATCATCACCAACTTCACCAAAGTCATGTTCAAATTGTTCCTTCATGACCCTTCCAACTAGCCTCTTAGGATTGACACTTGATTCCCCTTCTATTTTATCCATCCTGTCTCAAACTTCCCAAAACATTTGATTAATCCTATCAAACTTTTGCTCTAAGGATTTCATAAGCAATTTGAAATCTAGAACAACTACTTCCTCCCCTCCATGTGAGAAACTACCTTTTTTAGCATTGGACATTGCATATGCAAGATTATTAGTAAATAAAAAATATACCTCACAAAACTCACTCCATTATGTGTTTGCTCTCCACTTAACTATTGTAGTCCTTAACTCTCGTGTTTCACGCAGTAGATTGCAAGACTCGAAGAGCTCTTTCAATAGTTCCAAGCAAACTAAATTCAAAATAAATAAAACTTGAATATATCAATCCTAGATCTACCTCTTCAAAGAAGTGACACAACCAAGAAGATGGGCAGTGCAATTGGACAATAATCAATTATCGAATATAATTAAGTAAATGTCTAATTGAGCAATGAATGCATTTTTTTTTAAGTGAACTAATGGGTATTTTTGTAGAAAAAACAAATATCAAAAAGGAAACCCACAAAATACATGATTTTGTCTTTGTTTTTATTTTTGTTTTTTTTTTGTGTTTTTTTTTCTCTTTTTGATTATTTAACTAACATTGAAGAATACACGAAAGAGATGATAACATAAGTATAACTAACCTGAGTTAGAGCAAAAACTCTGATACCAAATGATACAAACTCTATTTATATGTAAACAGAACTTATCACTAATGTTAGTATAGGATCGTTCTAACAAAAGTTAAGGGATTTGGAGTTCTGACCCAATGATTGTAAACAACCAAGTACCAAAACTATAAGATTTAGACATCACTCCTAACAACAACAACGTTGAAGAAGATAAGTCTAATGAACCAACACACGCAAGTATAAAAGTTCATAATTAATTCTCAAAGCACTAGAGAAAATAGCCCATGCACTCATGAAAATGGGTTTGCCTCCTCCAGCCACCCTTTTTGCCCTTTTTATATGCTAACCCCAAAAACCCTAACTAATAAGGAAATTCATCCAACCCACTAAATAATAATAAAAACTCATGGAAATAACCCATTTAAAGGCCTAATCATGGGCTCCCATATCCAACTTCCTTCCAAAGGCCATGGTTCTTAAATTCTTTCACAAATGACACATTCGCAAGCTGTAGTGAAGCCTCTATCATCCTTAACTTGTACTTGGTAACTTCCTAATAGTAAATGTCGCACAATAAGTTGTTAAGAGCTTCCTTTATTTTCTTTGACCTTGCCTTTGTCATTGGTCCTCCAAGGTTTTGTAAAACATTAACTCCCTTATTAATTTGAGTTGGTACAATATGGCTTCCATCGCATCCCCAATAGAATGCAAGAAGGTGAAGTCCTTATAATAGGCCTAGCATATTCCTTCATGGTCCATTGTCTTTTGATTGCCATGATTGGGTTTTGGATTTCTCCTTGCTCAACTTTAATATTGGCCTTGTCCTTAATCTCAATATCATTTTTTTCTTTTGCCAATTTCCTTACTTGACCACTAATTCAAGGGTTATTCTTTAAACCATGTTTGAGCTCTCCTCCTCAAGACTACCTACCTTGCATGCAACTTAAAATAAAATAAAAAGAAAATTCAACAACTTAAATATTAAGATTAAGATTAAACTGAAGAAGGTATAACAAATAAGTAGTATAAAGTTGAGTAAAGAAAGTCAAAAAAAACTTTAAATTTTTTTCTTAAAAGAAAAAAAACTAAACTAGGAAAAGTCAATAACAAAATGTATAAAACAATTCAGCAAACCAAGAAAACAAGAAAGAAAATCAAATTACAACTCCTTAACAATGACACTAAAAATTTAATGTTTAAAAATTTACAACTTGCAAGTACATGAATCAATTGTAAGGCAATCCCAAGTACACCCCAACGTTATTCTTAAAAGAGTTGTGAAACAAATTAATTTTTTTAACTTCAAATTCTAGCAACCCAAATTGAATTAGAATCTAAGCCTAAAACCCAACTTATGCCCCATTAAACAAGGTGAACTAATTGAAATTTGATTTTTGTTCTAAATTGAATTTTGCCTTTAATCTACTAAAATTAAAATAATCAATGTGTTGAATTAAAAGCATCAAAATGTAGATTTCAAATTAATAACTCATTAATTAATTAAACTTAGATAGGCTTATTGTCACAGGGCCAAATGTTTTACAAAAATTTATGGCCTTATAATGGCACTAAGTAGTTCACTTAGTCTCAACCAACTCACTCACACAAAGAGACAACAACACACTTATGGTAAAACTCCTAACCTTTATCACTTTCCCCAAAGTACAAAGGATTGTCAAGATCTCATACAAGAGTTTCTCTCTTTCTTTCTACACTCTCTTTTAATGTCCCTTAGCTGACACCTTACACACACACACACACACACACACACACACACACATAGATAGACACTGCATGACTTGGCTATCAAGTCAATCATACTTAATAGGGGATCCTCACTCTTAGAAGTACTTCCTTTAGGCAGAACATGGGTTTCTATTGATAGAGGGCTTGCCACCTCACTTATGACTTGTTCAACCTTACTTATGCTACTTGCCCACATTCTCCTTCTTTCAAGGAGAGCTTGCTAATACATCACACCTATGCAATTAACAACTCCTTATGATCTCTACGAATAAGGTTACAAAGGCTTAGTGGTTCTACCCCAAACCTTATGAACTTCTCTTTTCATGGTGCTTGGCTAGAACTTTGCTCACATTGCAACTATCCTTTTGCTACCTAGCTTGCATGCTTCGTAAAGTTATTGGCCTAGACCCTTGCCCATGTACTAGCATTATGTGCTGCCATAGTCAACCCTCGAGGCTTCTATTAGTCATCTTGTTCCTTGGCTAACTCTCAAGGAAGACATGCATACCCCCTTAAAGAACATTAGGGAATCTGGCCTTCTAGGAAGAAGACACAATGGTGTGTTTGAGTGATCACTCCCTCAATTGATAGCCTATTAGTGCATTGCTAGCATAACCCACTGCCCAACTAGTGATCCAACACCTATCTTCTTCACATTAATGTGCTAACTTACTGCCCCTTGGTTGTAACACATGCTTTTTCCCATCCTTGTTTGGTGTCAATGCCAAGGCCCACATTTTTTCTCTCTCACTTACTGTCATGCATATTGACTCTTGCATTTACCTTGTTTCCTTTGACATACGTTTTCCTTGTTTCCTTTAACATGCCCGACTGATACCAACTTTATGCTAAGCATTAACACAAGGCATCACTAATGCTTGCATTCCCACATCTAATAACTTTAAAGGACTAACAAACCACCCTTACCCATTAAAGCCAATTTCCTTATCAGTGGATAAACTAGCCTCTCTATTCTCATAGCCCTAACCTTCCATTAATCTTGCCTCTTAGGGTAGGATTCCACTTGATAGGTTGCTACCACTTATAAGCAATGTTACCCTTGTCATTAACTCTTTCTAGGTTAAAACTATACCTTAAAGACAACTTATAATGCAGCATTTTGCTATCTCCCATATCCCTCCCAACCTTGTTCTTGCCATTTTGGTCCCTAATAAATGGCATTTGTCATGAACTTGTATGACTGTCCCATACCAACTGCTTTTTTACCTGATTGCATAAAATCAAATTATGGTTTGTGGCATGCCACTATGAAAGAGGTTTGGCTAGCATCCCCATTGCCTGAGGTTTAACATCCCTCAATGCTACCAAGTATTCCATATCTCCCTCTCTCGATCCTTGTTGCACTTGTAAGGTAAACTGCATGACACTGGTTTTCCCACCCTTGCTAGTAGGATGACACTTCTTACCAGTAACAAAACATGGTTACCTCTCATCCATGATTAACAATGCACCAAAATGGGGCATTAGTACAATTTTTGCTTGCACAAATAAATTCATTCCTAGGATCACGCCAAAATTTTCCAACAACATTATAGAGAAATCAAATTTACCAGTCCACTAACCAAGAGTTACCTCGACTCCTTTTATTGTTTGTAGAACATCACGTGCTACTAAGTTAACCATCTTTACATGATTGCCATTCTTGCTTACCTTTAGCCCAAGTAAGCCAACCACCCTTACTATATTGAAACTGTAAGTTACATTAAAATCTACCATTGCCAATAGTTTTTGCATTCCTAGTCCAATTCTAACAAAAATTAGGTCAGGTGATAAAGCATGTTCCACACGCATGACATTAATCAATTGTAAAGAATTGACTCGAGAGGGATTACTATCATTGGAGCTAGCATCATTGTCCCCCTCTTTAGTCACTAAGGTGCTCAACTTCTCCCTTTTTAGGCACTTCTTTGCCTTGTGTGGACCATTATAAATGCAACAGCCCATATTTGATTTGCTCTTACCTTGGTCTAAAATAATAGCTTTATCTTTCCCCTTATTGTTGTGCCCTTACTTGCATTCCTAAGAATCCTCTTTCTTTTTCTTGCTTTTCTTCTTAGACTATTTGCCATTTGAAGAATCAGAGGAGTTGATTTAGAAATCCATGAAGTCCTCAATAGTAGCAATTATAGAGGGCAAGTCCTTCACAGCTTACCTTCAGAGCTTAATTTATGCCTAGGGTTAAAGTCCTAACATGAAATTGAATAACTTAACATAGTTGCAAATCGTGCCATTATGCCTCAATCTCTTTAGCAACTCCCTTGCAACTCATAATGTATTGCAAGGTAAGAATTGATCCTTTAATTTCTTTTTCAGCACATCCCTAGTCTCAGTCTAAGGTCTGCCTAAGTTGGCATTGTCATTAAGTCTCATTTGCCACCATAATTTGGTATCTCTGGTAAGATACATGCTTGTAAGGGTCACCTTTTCCTTTTTAGGCACCCTTGTGGCAATGAAGTATTGCTTTATGTTCTATAAGAAATTCTTAATTACCTTGGCATCTTGTTCCCCCTTAAAGGCCTTAAGATTAGGGACCTTTATTTTTCTAGATGACTTGGCAACACCACCAAGTTAGCTGTCTATGGCCTTCTTGAGGACATCAATATCATGTTCTATTTTAACAAAGAACTACACTCAGGCACCATCAAGACTATCATAACGAAATTGTAAGTTACTTATTGATTTCTCTAATTTGCTTAGCCTTGCTAAGATCAAGAAAACCTACTCCTCTAAGGCATCACCAAAAGCCTTTTCAATCTTAGACACTCGTTCCCACACTACTTCAAGTCTTAATCCTCCAACCATGGACTAAACTTACTTTGATACCAATTGTTATAGGACCAAATGTTTCATATAAATTTTTAGCCTTGTCATGGCACTAAGTAGCCCATTTAGTCTTAACTAACTCACTTACATAGAGAGATAACAACACACTTACAAGAAAAGTCCCAACCTTTATTTCTTTCCCTAAAGTACAAAGGATTGCCAAGATCTCATACAAGAGTTTCTCTATCTTTACACTTTCTTTTGGTGTCCCTTGGCCAACACTTTACACACACATATATAGGCATTGCATGACTTGGCTGGCAAGCTAATCATGCTTAGTAGGCCATCCTCACTCCTAGAAGCACTTCTTACATTATAGGCAAAACATGGGTCTACATTAATAAAGGGCCTGCCACCTTACATGTGACTTGTTTAGCCCTACTTTTGCTACTTACCCATATTCTCCTTCCTTCAAAAAGATCTTACTAGCACATCACACCCATACAGTTAGCAACTCCTCATGATCTTTACAAATAAGGTTGCAAAGGCTTGGTGGTTTTACCTTATGCCCCATGAACTCCTCTTTTCATAATGCAAGGCCAAAACCTTAGCCATGCTACACCTATCCTTTTGCTACCCAACTCATATATTTCTATAGAGTTGTTGGCCCAAACCCTACCTATGTGCCAGCATCATGTGTTGCCATAACCAACCCTTGGGGCTTTGTTAGCCATATCATTCCTTGGCTAACTCTTAAGGGAGACATGCACACCCCCCTTAAAAAGCATTAGGGAATCTAGCTTTCTAGTAAAAGGACACATTGGTGTACTTGAGTCTAAGACCAAATCACCCAAGTTAATAACTATGGAGTTCACTAATTATGTTATAGTTTGGTGGGATTACCTTGTTCAAAAGAAGCGTAAAAACCAAGAATACCCTATTGACACTTTAGAGAAAATGAAGGTTTTAATGAGGGGATGGTTTATTGCTAGTTATTACTACCATGATCTTTCACAAAGATTACAAAACCTTACTTAAAAGTTTAAAAATGTTGAGAATTACCATAAGAAGATGGAAATCATTATAATTAGGGCAAATGTAAAAAAAGATAGAGAGGCAATGGTGGCTTGGTTTTTGCAAGGATTAAACCATGATATAGCTAATGTTGTTAAGTTATAGTACTATGTGGAATTGAAAGATATGATGCATGTGACAATAAAAGTAGAAAAGCACCACTAATGGATATAGGTAGAATTCAGGTTCCTTACCTTCTTAAAAGTCTAATTAATGTAAAAAGGATAATAAGACTAATTTTAAGTCTAAGACCAAATCACCTAAGTTAAAAGGAGTTAGTGGCAGCAATGATAATGTTGAAATATAAGCTACATAAGGTTAAAATCAAGATATCAAGTGTTTTCATTACTTAGGGAGAAAGCACAGTCTATCACAATGTCCTAACAAGCATATAATGATTTTGATAGAGGATAGTGAAATGAAAATTGAGGGTGAATCTGATGATGAATCTTTGCCACCATTAGAGGATGATAATAATGACATGGAATACCCTATGGATGGAGAGCTACTTGTAGCAAGATGTGCTTTAAATGTGCAAGTGAAAGATGAAGATGAAGTATAGTGTGATATGTATTTCACACAAAATACTATATCAAAAATAAGGTATGTAATGTGATTATTAATAATGGTAGTTATACTAATGTTACTAGCACTATTTTGATATAAAGACTAAATTTACCTATTACAAAGCATCTAAGGCCATATAAACTATAGTAGTTAAATGATTATGGAAAAATCAAGGTAAATAAGCAAGTGTTGGTTATTGGGAGATACAAAGAAGAAGTGCTTTATGATGTAGTTCCAATTTATAATGGTCACTTATTATAAACAAGGTCATGGCAATATGATAAGAGAGTGGGACATAATGGTTTCAAAACTTGCTATTCATTCATTATGGAGGGGGAACTAATCACTTTTGTTCCATTAAGTCCTAAGCAAGTTTAGGAGGACCAAGTGAGAGTTAAAAAAAGAAAAGTGAGTTAAAGAAAGAAAATAAAGGCAAGAATAAGGAAAGCAAAGAGAAAAAAATAAACAATGAGTCAAAAAATAGAAAAAAGGCTAAGAGTGTTTAAAAAAAAAAAACAAAGAAAATCAATATGCATTTATGCAAAAGAAAGTAATGTTAAGGCTGTGTTTTTAGTAAAACATCTTATATTTGTGTTTTTGTATAAAGATGTTTATTTTAGTACTAATGCACTTGACCTCTCTCTGCTTATTATTGTTAAATCTCTTTTTGTAGAACTTTGAAGCTATATTTCTCAAATATATTCTAGATGGTTTATTACCTATAAAAGGAATTGATCTTCAAATTGATTTTATCCCCAGAGTAGCAATTCCAAACCAACCTACATATAAATAAGTTCATGAAAAAGGAACTTCCAAAGTAAGTTGAGGAGCTCATGAAAAAGGGATATATGAAAAAAAATATAAGTTAATGTGTAGTTCCTATATTGCTTTTGCCTAAGAAGAATGAGACTTAACAAATATGCATCAATTGTCACATAATCAACTTAATCATTATAAAGTATAAACATCTTATTCCTAGATTAGAGGACATGTTAGAAGAATTACACAATTCCTACTTTTTCCTTAAAATTGATTTAAAAAGTATGAAGTGTACAAGAATCAAAGACCTATTTCAATTGTGTTTAGGAAAATTTTAAAAAAAGAATGTTTTATGATGGAAACCATATTGTACCAACTCAAATCGACAAGGAAGTAGATACTTTGCAAAACCTTGGAGGACTAATGACAAGAGCAAGGCTGAAGAAAATAAAGGAAGCTCTCAACAACCTATTGTGCGACATTTACTATCAGGAAGTTACTAAGTACGAGTTAAGGAGGATGGAGTCTTCACCAAGGCTTGCGAATGTGTCATCTATGGAGGAATTTGCGAACCATGGCCTTGGGAAGGAAGTTGGATTTGAGAGCCCATGATTGGGCCTTTAAGTAGGTTATTTTCATGTCTTTTTATTATTATTTAGTGGGCTGGACGAAATTCCTTATTAAGCCCAGCTTATTTAGTGGGTTAGACGAAATTCCTTATTAAGCCCAGCTTATTTAGTGGGTTAGACAAATTCCCTTATTAAGACCAGCTTATTAGTTAGGGTTTCTGAGAGTTAGTATATAAAAAGGGCAACAAGGGTGGCTGGGAGAGGCAGACCCGTTTTTATGAGTGTATGAGCTATTTTCTCTGGTTCTTTGAGAACTAATTTTGAACTTTCATACTTGTGTGTGTTGGTTCACTAGACTTATCATCTTTAATGTTGTTGTTGTTAAGAGTGGCATTTGAATCTTTTAGTTCTGGTTCTTGGTTGTTTATAATCATTGGGTCAGAACTCCAAATCCCTTAACCTATGTTAGAACGATCCTATACCAACATTGGTGTTGGGTTCCGTTTACATATAAACGGAGTTTGTATTATTTTATTTAAGGCACTTTATGATCTAATGAAAAGAAACAAAATAAAAAGAAAATCTAACGGCCCCTTGTTTGATAAGAAATTTGCTAAGAACAAAAAGAAACTAGTTTAATTCACCATACATTAGATAAAAAAAAAAAGGAAGAGTGATAAGAATCAATTGTTAATTCACCACTAAACAAATAAATTATTCAATAAGAATTAAGATAAAATGCAAGTTATACTTTTAATAATATTGCCAAAAACTATTCTTCCAAAAACTTCCTCAATCCCTTAAATAGGGAACAATGTTAAAAAGAGCTAAGATAGCTAAAAAAAATAAAAAAATTGAGGTTACATTTAATTAGTTACAAAATAAATTGTAAAATAAGATTTAAAATATAGGAAATAAACACATACTCCATTATTAATTAAGAGTCCAAACTATTATAAACTAATTAAAATAAAAAGAAATAAGCCAAAAATAAACTCCTACAATCACTCTAATCTAAGTAAGGCCATTCATACCTAATCTTCCAAGTGAGTGATATGATCAATATGGGCTTTAACTCCTTTGCTTTGAACTATAAACTCTCTATACATGTTGTATTCTCCTTAAGAAGCAATTCAAGTACACCCATACTAACATAAACTAATTAAAATAAGAAGAAATAAGTTAGAAATAAACTCCTATAATCACTCTAATACAAGCAAGCCCATTATGCCTAATCCTTCAAGTAATTGAGTAATGTGAGCTTTAAATCCTTTGCTATGACCTCTATACTCTTTATACATGTTATATTCTCCTTAAGAAGTAATTCCATAATTGTTTGAAGATTCTTAGCCCTTAAACAAGTAATTAGCCCAAAATTATAAACCACACAATCTCAAGTAGCCCCTATATCACCATAGATCATATCATCTCCCCCAAGTTGAATAGGAATATGACTCCTTGTTGTCCTTCAAGTAAGGTGACAATCCTCCACATTGAATGTGGCTGACACATTATATTCTCTCAATAAATCAATCTTATAGGCATTCCTATTCATATTTTTTAACACTTTGAAAGGACCAACTACTTAAGGTATAAGCTTCAACTTCTTTTTGCTTGGAAATCTCTTTTTCAAAGATGAATCCATACAACATCACTTAAAACAAACTAAATTTGTTTTTTCCCTTTATTAATTGCTTTCTTATAGGCTGCATTTCATTTCTCTATTTGCTCTTTGTCACTTTTATGCTAATTTTTAACTAACTTAGCCTTCCTTTTCCCATCCAAACATACTTAGTCATTGGTTGGAAGTGTGGTTAAACCAAGTGGGGTAATGGGATTAAATCCATAAACCAACTTAAAAGGAGAATGTTTGGTTGCATTATACACACTTATATTATATGCAAATTCAATAAAAGCCAAGCAATCACCCTAATTCTTTAAATTCTTATTAATAATAATTTTAAGCAAAGAAGAGATTATATAGTTTACAACTTCAGTTTGCCCATTTATTTATTGATGACAAGTTGTACCAAAAAGCAATCTTTTGTCAAGCTTGTTCCATAAGGTCTTCCAAAAGTAACTTAAGAACTTAGCATCCTAATCAAACATTGTACTCTTTGGGATTTCATACAATCGTATGATTTCTTAAAAGAACAAATCTACCACCTAATAAGCATTATTGATTTTATGGCAAGGTACCAAGTGAGACATTTTTAAGAACCTATCAATAACCACCATAACCAAATCCTTCCCTCTTCATGTCCTTGGCAACTCAAGTACAAAATACATGCTCACCTCAATCTAAGACTACTCTAAAATAAGTAATGGCATATGCAACCCATCAATAACCCCTTTACTCTTTGCCTTCTTATAAGTCAGGCACCTCTCTATCATATAATGCATATCTCTAAATAATTGCCACTTTCTCACAAGCTAAGTAAATGGAAGCAAAGTTTGGATCATCCAAATATTGAATCTTAATTAATTCAAAACCTATTAACTTAGCATTCAATAATGAGATTAGTGTATACCTTCATGATAGTTCATCTACCATTGCATTTACATTTCCCTTTTTGTATTTGATGACATAGGGAAAGCCCTCTAGGAACTTTGCCCATTTAGCATGTCTTCAATTTAGCATGCTTTACACTTTCAAATGCTTCAAGGATTCATGATTTATGTGAATAACATAATCCTTAGGAAACAAGTAGTGCTGCCAAGTTTCTAAAACTTGAATTAATATATAGAACTCTTATCATATGTTGAATAATTTAAACCTATTGGTAGCTATCATTAAGGTTATAAAAAATATAAATGCTTTATCCTTGATCATGCAACTATAAATAGTGTAAATAAAGTCGATTCCACAAAGAGTATTATTAATTTAATATTACATAATTAAAACTTAAAGATACTAATAAGAATAAGTGTTAACATTGAATTTTAACTTTATAACAATTAAAGTAAATGACTTGATTAAACAAAACAACCTACAAAAAAACTAATTAACAAAATTATAGTTCTAAGTTCATTTGCAACTATGATTTTTAATACTTTCAATTGTCTATAATGTTGTCTCAATTTTATTGAAACTATTAACCTTAGATAACAACAAACTGTATTACCCAAACTCTTCCTTAGATATTCACTAAGCAAAATAAGCTCCTTACTTAAACTCTAACCTTTTTATCCTTAGAACATGTTCTTTAGAGGTATAGACTAAGAGTCTTAAGAATTAGGAAAATATGTTAGTTCAAGTAATAATCACAAACTCAAATTATTTAACTTATATTAAATTATTTATCGCAATAAGATAAAAACATGTACAAAATCCTTTATTGTTGATTACTACTCAATGATTAGGAATAAGATAAATACAAATCACAATCTCTAACTTTAGCAATCAATTGTTATTTAATCAATTTAGTAACAATCAATTGTTGTAAACAAATACATTAAAACAACAATCATTCAAAAATTTAATTGTAATAACTCAAATAATTCCAATAGAAAAGAAAAACAAAACAAATAGAACAATCTATTCCATTAAAATCCCAAACATTTTGAAATTCCCTAAAACTATTGAAAAATCTTGACTACACATACCTAAAAAAAACCAAATTTTTACTAAAATCATGTATGCTACCCTACTTGTGTATCCATCTCCCCTTTTCTTTTGTTTCATAGCAACTAAAAAAGGTTCTTATTTATATCTTAGAGAATGTACAAAACAAACATAAAAAAACCCTAAGACACTCTAAAAAAGTTCTCCTAAATTCTTAAGATTATAATAAACTCATTTCGTTGATTGTGATAGAATTTCCATAATGACTTCCAAGTTGAATCCCAAATAGATATAGTCTAAATTAGGGTCTGCTTTCTTCATTAAAGTTGTCATCCTCTTTTATAGCTTTTCAACACTTCTAGTCTTGCCTAAAACAAAGGTCTAAAGCCCAAGTTATGAATTAAAAATTAAGACTAACTCAATCCAATCCATGACAGATTCTATAGTGACTTCTCAATTATTTGGACCATTAGACAATTGATCTAGGCTTAGGTGTCTTCATAACAATTATAGGCCTAAATGTAAACTTTAATTTACACAATTGAATCACCTAATTTAGATATCAAAAACACAGTTTATGCCATTTAATACTTAATACTTAGACAAGAATCCTATTTTAATTAGGATTTGAACTTCAATTTTCCACCCCATCTTTCAAGTAATGTCTCAATGCCTAAACAAATATGGATTTAGACTCATGACCCTAATCTAGAAAATTTGATTTGCTACTACAACTTCCCTAAAAAATACTTTTTCAATCTATATCTTCATAGTAATAGAAAACCTAAATAAGTGACAAAGATCATAATGTTAAAATGCTAGAATTTTGCCTACTAAATGCACAAATTCTCAAAAATTCCCAAAAACATACATAATTCACAAAACATATACTAATCTACTTAAATAGATATAAAACTTATTGAACACAACTAAATGCAAAAGGGAATAAATAAATAAATTCTCACTTATCATTTGCCCCACTTAACTTCTCACTAGAATAAGCTATGAGACATTTATCTTGTATAAGAACAGCCCCAATTCCCACCCTTAAAACATCACACTCCACTTCAAAAGTCTTTGAAAATTTGCAAAGAGCTAAGATAAATACTAAATACAACTTCTCTTTAATTAGTTGAAAACCCTTTTGGGTAGCCTCATGTCACCTAAAGTCACCACCTTTCTTTATACATTCAAACAAGGGAGCATGAATAGTGCTAAAATTTTTTACAAACCTCCTATAAAAGGATGCTAGCCTATGGAAACTCCTCACCTCCAAAACATTAGTAGGTATAAAGCACTCCTTAATGATCTTCATTTTCCCTCCTAAAAACTTTAACCTTATGTTGCCAAACTACAAAACTGAAAAAAAATGGCTTGATCTTAGCAAAATTGGTACTTCTTTAAGGTGGCAAACAATTTCTCTTCTCATAGCACTTCAAAGACTTCCTTAAGATACTCTATATGCTCCTCATGATTCCTATTATAATTTAAAATACTATAAAAAAAATAACAACAAATTTGCCAATAAACTTACAAAACACATAATTCATTAATTGTATAAAAGTACTCAACATATTAAATAAGCCAAATGGCATGACTAGTCACTCATATAATCCATGTTTTGTCTTGAATGTAGTTTTCCATTCATTCCCCTCTTTTATCCAAATTTGATGATAACCACTCTTTAAAGCTAACTTTGAAAATACTTTAAAATCATACAACTCGTGATACGAACTCCGTTTATATGTAAATGGAACCCAACACTAATATTGGTATAGGATCGTACTAACACAGGTTAAGGGATTTAGAGTTCTGACCCAATGACTATAAACAACCAACAACCAGAACTTTAAGATTCAGACACCACTACTAACAATAATATCGTTGAAGAAGATAAGTCTAGTGAACCGACACACACAAGTATGAAAATTCAAAATTAGTTCTTAAAGAACCAGAGAAAATAGCTCATACACTCATGAAAACGGGTCTGCCCCTCCCAACCACCCTTTTTGCCCTTTTTATATGCTAACTCCTAGAAATCCTAACTAATAAGTTGGGCTTAATAAGGAAATTTGTCCAACCCACTAAATAAGTTGGGCTTAATAAGGAATTTCGTCCAACCCACTAAATAAGCTAGGCTTAATAAGCAATTTCATCCAACCCACTAAATAATAATAAAAACCCATGAAAATAACCCACTTAAAGGCCCAGTCATGGGCTCTCAAATCCAACTTTCTTCTCAAGGCCATGGTTCGAAAATTCCTCCATAGATGACACAATCACAAGCCCTGGTGATGACTCCATCCTCTTTAAATCCTACTTGGCAACTTCCTGATAGTAAATCTCGCACAACAAGTTGTTGAGAGCTTCCTTTATTTTCTTTGACTTTGCCCTTGTCATTGGTCCTCCAACATTTTGCAAAGTATCTACTCCCTTGTCGATTTAAGTTGGTACAATATGGTTTCCATCATTCCCGATCTCCTCAAAATCATTTGTCCTCAAATCAGCACCTACATCATCAAAGAGAAAAGGAGAAAGGTCAGAAACATTAAATGTTGCACTCACATTATACTCACCTAGCAAGTCAAGTTTATATGCATTATCGTTGACTCTTACCACCACTTGAAAAGGACCATCTCTCCTTGGTTGCAACTTTGATTTCCTTTGCTTAGGAAATCTATCCTTCTGTAAATGTACCCAAACCCATTCACCAGGTTCAAAAGTGATATACTTGGAACCTTTGTTGGCTTGCGTTTCATATTGTTTGGTTCTTCTCTCAATGTTAAGCCTAGATTTCTCATGAAGTTGCCTAACCACTTCCGCCTTCTTTTTCCCATCTAAATTAACCCTATCCTATATAGGCAATGTGATGGAAACCATATTGTACCAACTCAAATCGATAAGGGAGTAGATGCATTGCAAAACCTTGGAGGACCAATGACAAGGGCAAGGTCAAAGAAAGTAAAGGAAGCTCTCAACAACCTATTGTGCGACATTTACTATCAGGAGGTTGCCAAGTACGAGTTAAGGAGGATGGAGTCTTCACCAAGGCTTGCGAATGTGTCATCTGTGGAGGAATTTGCGAACCATGGCCTTGGGAAGGAAGTTGGATTTGAGAGCCCATGATTGGGCCTTTAAGTAGGTTATTTTCATGTGTTTTTATTATTAGTTAGTGAGCTGGACGAAATTCCTTATTATGCCCAGCTTATTTAGTGGGTTAGATGAAATTTCTTATTAAGTCCAGCTTATTTAGTGGGTTGGACGAATTCCCTTATTAAGACCAGCTTATTAGTTAGGGTTTCTGGGAGTTAGCATATAAAAAGGGCAAAAAGGGTGGCTGGGAGAGGCAGACCCATTTTCGTGAGTGTATAAGCTATTTTCTCTGGTTCTTTGAGAACTAATTTTGAACTTTCATACTTGCGTGTGTTGGTTCCTTAGACTTATCTTCTTCAACGTTGTTGTTGCTAGGAGTGGCGTCTGAATCCTATAGTTCTGGTTCTTGGTTGTTTATAATCATTGGGTCAGAACTCCAAATCCCTTAACCTTTGTTAGAACGATCCTATACCAACATTGGTGTTGGGTTCTGTTTACATATAAACGGAGTTCGTATCACATTGGTACTAAATCCAAAGGCAACAATGGATTAAAACCATAAACAAGCTCGAAAGGAGAATAACCTGTAGCACTATGAACAACACAATTATTGGCAAACTCCACAAAAGGCAAACATTCTTCCCAGGTTCTAGAGTTCTTACCAATAATGGCACACAATAATGTACCAAGAGTTTGATTTATTACCTCAGTTTGTCCATCAGTTTATGGAAGGCAAGTTGTAGAAAACAACAACTTTGTTCCAAGCTTACCCCACAATGTTTTCCAAAAATGGCTTAAAAATTTTCCATCATGGTCTGACACAATACTCTTCGGCATTCCATGTAAGCGAATAATCTCTTTAAAAAATAAGTCTACAACATGTGTGCCATCATTCGTTTTGGTGCAAGCAATGAAATGTGCCATCTTTAAGAACCTATCAACTACAACAACAATACAATCTCGGCCCTTCTTAGACCTAGGTAACCCAAGAAAAAAATCCATAGAAATGTTGGTCGTTTCTTTATCATAAGTTGGATAATTCAATGTTGCCCCACTTAACTTCTCACTAAAGAATCCAATAGGTCATTTCTCTTGCATGAGAACTCCCCCAATCCCAATGCCCGATGTATCACATTCATTTTCAAAGATCTTAGAAAAATCAGGCAAAGCAAGAAGTGGTGCATTACACAACTTAGACTTAAGTAAATCAAAGGCATCTTGTGGTTCTTTACTCCACTTGAAACCCACTCTTTTTGACCACCTCAATCAATGGTGCAGCTATGGTACCAAAATCCTTAATGAACCTCCTATAAAAGCTAGCCAAACCATGGAGACTCCTCACATCACTCACACTCTTAGGTGTAGGCCATTCTTGAATTGCCTTAATCTTCTCTTTATCAACCTCTATGCCATGAGTAGACATAACATAACCCAAAAAAATGGCATGATCCTTGCAAAAGTCACATTTCTTCATATTGGTATGCAATTTCTCGTTCCTCAAAACATCAAACACATAATGCAAATGTTCAGCATGCTCTTCCAAATTCCTACTATATACTAATATGTCATCAAAATAAGCCACAACAAACTTTCCTAAGAAAGGCCTCAAGATATGATTCATTAATAAAAGTACTAGGTGCATTAGTCAAACCAAACGGCATAACTAACCATTCATACAAACCATACTTGCTTTTGAATGCAATTTTCCATTCATCTCTTTCCCTCATCCTAATTTGATGATATCCACTCTTAAGGTCAATTTTAGAGAAGTAACACGCACCATGTAATTCATCTAGCATATCATCAAGCTTGGGTATAGGATGTCGATACTTAATTGTTAATTTGTTGATAGCTCTATAAACGACCCACATCCTCCAAGATCCATCTTTCTTTGGCACAAGCAACACTGGCACTGCACATGGACTCATGCTTTCCTTTACATGTCCCTTCTTCATCAACTCATTAACTTGCCTCTAAAGCTCCTTTGTCTCCTCAGGATTACTTTTATACACTGGCTTATTGGGAATGGGAGCTCTAGGATTAAGATCAATGTGATGTTTAATCCCTCTCCTTGGTGGCAAACCATCTGGGATCTCTTGAGGGAACACATCGTTATAATCCTACAACAAAGATGAAATAGCACTAGGCAAAGAAGAATCAAGGTTAGTGTTAGAGAACTAAGAATCCTTGTAAAGGATTAAGATCATTTGTTGCCTAGCTTGGAAAGCAACCCTAACATCTCCTCCTTTTGCAAACACACTCACTTGTTTTCTTTCATCTTCACCCTTGTGAACCTGACCACTCTCGTACTCAACACCCTCAAATGCATTTATCTTCTTTTTCCCTTCTGCACTTTCTTTTCTCTCAACTTTGATGGAAACCATATTGTTCCAACTCAAATCGACAAGGGAGTAGATACTTTGCAAAAGGACCAATGACAAGGGCAAGGTTAAAGAAAATAAAGGAAGCTCTCAACAACCTGTTGTGTGACATTTACTATCAAGAAGTTGCCAAGTACGAGTTAAGGAGGATGGAGTCTTCACCAGGGCTTGCAAATGCGTCATCTGTGGAGGAATTTGTAAACCATAGCCTTGGGAAGGAAATTGGATTTGAGAGCCCATGATTAGGCCTTTAAGTGAGTTATTTTCATGTGTTTTTATTATTATTTAAAGGGTTGGACGAAATTCCTTATTAAGCCTAGCTTATTTAGTGGGTTGGACGAAATTCCTTATTAAGCCCACCTTATTAAGCCTAGTTTTTCTTCAAATTTGCCCCTTTCCAGGCTGCCCCCACTAGTCTTGGGTCTATATGAATTGCTTTTTTGCTTAAAAGTCATTTTCTCTCCTTTTTCCCCCAGTTCGGCTTCCAAAAACATGAACCTAAGTTATGCTTATGACCAGAAGTGCTCCTTCCCTTAAGTTGCCTCTCAACTTTCATGGCAATGTGTACCATGTCTTCAAGCTCTACATAGTGTTGCAGCTCTACCACATTAGCTATGCTCCTATTCAACCCTTGGAGGAACCTAGCCATGGTTACCTCCTTATCCTCCATTATATTTGCCCTAACCTTAGCAATTTCCATCTCTTTATGGTACTCTTCCACACTCTTAGAACCTTGTGTAAGGCTCTACAACTTCTTATACAAATCCCTATAATAAGAGCAGGGAACAAATCTCCTTCTCATCACAGTCTTCAACTCATTCCAAGTTTCTGTAGCCCTCTCAAAATTCCTTCTCCATATGGTAACTTGTTGGTCCCTCCATTCTATAGCATAATTATTAAACTCTACCACAGCTAACTTCACCTTCTTCTCTTAGGAGAAGTTGTGGCACTCATATATTAATTCTACCCTTCATTCCCAATCCAAATAGACATTAAGGTCAGCTTTTCCTTAGAAAGAAGGTATTTTCATTTTAATACAATTAAGATTTTTGTCTACTCCTTCCTCCCCTCTATTTCTGTTATCCCAACCTCCATTGTACCTACCATAAACATTTCCATTGCCTCTTGCAACTCTACCATTCCAATTACCACGTTCTCCTCTAAAACCACCTCTGAAGTTTCTACTAGCATTGTCACCGTCATCATAATAATCATCGCCATCTTCACCAATGTCATGTTCAAATTGCTCCTTTTTGACCCTCATAGCTGGCCTCTTAGAATTGACACTTGATTCCCCTTCTATTTGATCCATCCTATCTTGAACTTCCCAAAGCGCTTGGTCAATCCTTTCAAACTTCTGTTCTAAGGATTTCATAAGCAATTTGAAATCTGGAACAACTACTTCCTCCTCTCCATGTGAGAAACTGCCTTCTTTATCATTAAACATCGTACATGCAAGATTGTTAGTAAATAAAAAATATGCCTCACAAAACTCACTCCCTTGCGTGTTTGCTCTCCACTCATCTATAGTAGTCATCAACTCTGATGTTTCACAGAATAAATTGCAAAACTCTAAGAGCTCTTCCAGTAGTCCTAAGCAAACTAAATTCAGAACAAAAAAAACTTGAATATATCAATCCTAAACCTACCTCTTCAGAGAAGTGACATGACCAAGAAGATGGGCAATAAAGCAAACAGAATGCAAGAAATTCAATGATATGAGCAGTGCAATTAGACAACAATCAATTATCAAATATAATTGAGTAAATGACCAATTAAGCAATGAACCCTTTTTTTTTTTTTTTTTTGGTTAACTAATGAGTATTTCTATGGAAGGAACAAATATCATAAAAGAAACCCACGAAATACACGATTTTGTTTCTTTTTTTTTTTTGCATTTTTCTTTTTTCTCTTTTTGATTATTCAACCAACAACGAAGAATACATGAAAGATATGATAACAACAATATAACAAACCTGAGTTAGAGCCAAGGCTCTAATACCAAATGATACGAACTCCGTTTATATGTAAATAGAACCCAACACCAATGTTGGTATAGGATCGTTCTAACACAAGTTAAGGGATTTGGAGTTTTGACCCAATGATTATAAACAACCAAGAACTAGAACTATAAGATTTAGACGCCACTCCTAACAACAACAATGTTGAAGAAAATAAGTCTAGTGAACCAACACACGTAAGTATGAAAGTTCAGAATTAGTTCTCAAAAAACCAGAGAAAATAGCTCATACACTCATGAAAATGGGTCTGCCCCTCCCAGCCACCCTTTTTGCCCTTTTTATATGCTAACTCCCAGAAACCCTAACTAATAAGCTGGGCTTAATAAGGAAATTCATCCAACCCACTAAATAAGCTAGGCTTAATAAGGAATTTCATCCAACTCACTAAATAAGTTGGGCTTAATAAGGAATTTTGTCCAACCCACTAAATAATAATAAAAACCCATGAAAATAACCCACTTAAAGGCCCAATCATGGGCTCTCAAATCCAACTTCCTTCCCAAGGCTATGGTTCACAAATTCCTCCACAGATGACACATTCGCAAGCCCTGGTGAAGACTTCATCCTCCTTAACTCGTACTTGGCAACTTCCTAATAGTAAATGTTGCACAATAGGTTGTTGAGAGCTTCCTTTATTTTCTTTGATCTTGCCCTTGTCATTGGTCCTCCAAGGTTTTGCAAAGTATCTACTCCCTTGTCGATTTGAGTTGGTACAATATGGTTTCCATCAACTCGTCAAGCACATCATCTAACCTAGGCATAAGATAGCAATACTTCACTACTCTTTTATTTATCTCCTAACTATCTACACACATTTTTATAGTCCTACCCTTCTTTGACATTAACAAGGTTGGTACCAAATAAGGGCTCATTGATTCCCTTAAATAACCCTTCTCTAACAACTTGATTACTTGCTATCAGAACTCCTTTGCCTCTTTTAGATTACTTATATAGGCTAGCCTATTAGGTAAGATAGCTCTGGATATAAGATCGATTTGATTTTTGATCCCTTTAATTAGCAGTAGCTCTTTTAGTAACTCTTTTGGAAACACATTAGCAAACTCTTATAAAATATTTTCAATTTGTGATGGAAAGGAATTTTTCTCATTTGGCATCACTTCCTTTATTATAAGCATTAAAATTGGGCTAGAAATGAACAATGATCGCTCTACTTCTCCTTTGCTCGTAAACAAGTTTTCTCTTTTTCCTTTCTCAACTAGAAGTTAGTCTATTTACACTCTTTATAGACTAAAAGGTGCTAAGACAATGATTTTCCCATCCTTAACAAAAGAATAAGTCTTTTCAAATCCGTTATGTATAACTCTCCTATCATATTGTCATAGTCTCCCCAAAAGCAAATGACTTGCACTTATTAGAATCACATCACACATCAACTCATTCTTATATGATTTTCCAATCTTAAATGGTACCAAAACCTATTATGTAACCCTTCTCCATTATTAGTCAACCATTACAACTTATAAGGTTAAGGATGTTTTGTTGTTACTAGGTTCAATTTTTCCACCATGGTGGTAGAAGTAACATTGAAGTAGTTCCCTCCAACTATAATCACTCCACACTCCTTTCTATCAATCATGCACCTAGTAAAGAAGATGTTTTCATGTTGCTCATCATCCACCTTTACTTATAAATTTAAGGTACATCAAATTAAAAATAATTCTCCTTCATTAGCATAGCCTACGTCATCTCCCTTTAAACATTCATTTTCTTCTTCTTCTAATGCTGCCTTATCTTCATTCTCTACTTCCCCTTGTAATTCTTAAATAGTCATCACCTTCTTATTTGAACTCTTAAAAGCAAGATGCCTATGGCCAAAATATTTAAAGCATTTAATGTTTTAGATCCTTTTTAAAGGCTTTAAATCACCCATTTTCTCTTTTTCCTTAACTAAATTTACTGGTTGTTTACCAAAAGTCTCTCTCTTTTTTTTTTTTTTTGTCTATTTTGCACTCTAATTAGAATTAAACCATGGAATGGTGAAAATTGAGTTACTTGCCTTGTTACCAATCCATCATGACATACTTTGCTTATTTATACCATACTTAATCTATCTCTTCACCTTATCAACAAGCTTAATCACATCATTTAAAAACATAAAATATTCTAACTCCATCATATTTACAATCTCTTTATTCAATGCTCCTAAGAACCTTGTAGTAGTCTACTCTTAAGGTTCTTGTAATTCACATTACATCATCAGCATTTCAAAATTTTTTAACATAATCTTCAATGCATATATCGTCTTGCCTAAGACTTCACAACCTAATGCACAATTCCTACCAGGTTTTTACATTAATCTCTTCATAATTCTCTAACTTCTAATCTCCTCTTCAGTATCCCTCCTTTGCTACACTTTCAAGTTTTCCCACCATAAATTGGCATAATCTATAAATTCAAGAGCAACATGTTTGCATTTTTTTTTTTTTAGCTCAGTATTATCTTGGCACTCATACCTTTTCCACTTATTACAACCATTCCAAATATTCCTTAAGGGAGCTAGTTCCTTTAAATGGTGAAATCTTTATTTTTATTTTGTTTCTTGAATCCCATTGCTACCTCCTTTGCCAAAGTTGTATTTCCACATCATCATCTATTTTAGGCTTATCTCTATCTCTAACATCATCATAGGTAGTCCTACTTGGTGCTTAAGGCTTATAATGTTATAGGGTTTATTGCACTACCTTTCTTTCAATAGTTTAAGTTAATCAATTAAGTTATTCCATCTCTTCTATGTTTCAAATTTGGTTGGTCTAGGGCATAAATTACTTAGCGCACATGTTTCTCTCTAACACTCCCTCGTGTAGTTCACTTAATATCATAAGCACACATAACCTTGTTTTCTGACACTAATATGATGTACCCAAGAATCAAAGGCTTGCTTGTATTGTGTTTAAGAAAATTTAAAGTAATGAATGTTTTGTTTAAGTCATTTTATGATTCAATGAAAAAAAAAATCAAAAGAGCTAACAACCCCTTGTTTGATAAGATATTTGCCACAAACAAGAAGAAACTAATTTGACACCCTTAGATAAAAGAAGAAAGACTGCTAAAAATTAGTTATTAATTCACCATTAAACAAATAAATTGCTTAAATAAGAATTGGGTTAAAATGCAAACTGTAGTTTTAATAATATTGTAAAAAATTGGCATTCCAAAATGTTTCTCAATCCCTTAAATAAGGAATAATGCTAAAGAGTAGCTAAAATAGCTAAAAAAAATAGGAAAATTAAGACTACTATTACTTAGCTACAAAATAGGTTATAAAATAAAACTTAGAACATAAGAATTAAACTTATATGGGATGGGTTTTACTCCATTATTAATTAAGATTCCAAACTAATATAAACTAATTAAAATAAGAAGAGATAAGTTGAAAACAAACTCTTATGATCACTCTAATCCAAGTAGGCCTATTCATGAGTAATATGGGCTCTAACTTTTATGCTTTGGCCTTTAGACTCTTCATACATGTTATATTCTCCTTAAGAAGCAATTACATGACTATTTAAAGATTCTTAACCCTTGGACAAGTAATTGGCCCAAAACTATAAACCACATAATCTTAGTCAACTCTCATATCTTTATGGATCACATTATAGTAGGTATCATCAAATTAGAATGAGGGAAGGTGATGAATAAAAAATAGCCTTTAAAACAAACTACGGCTTGTATAGGTAATTACTTATGTTGTTTAGATTAATTAATGCACCTATTACTTTCATGAGATTAATAAGCCTATGTCTTACATGCTTTCATAGGCAAGCTTATGGTTGTTTATTTTGATAATATTCTGGTCTATAGTAAGAACTTAAATGATCATATTGAACATTTGCGAACTATGCTAGATGTTTTAAGAAAAGAAAGAACTTTGAGAAGTATTCCTTTTGTATGAATTAGATTGTATTTTTAAGATGGTTTTAGCTAAAGGAATAGCAATTGATGAGGAAAAAGTTAAGGCTATTAAAGAATGGTCAACAAATAAGAATATTTATGAGGTACAAAGTCTTTACGGTTTAACTAGTTTTCATAAGAGATTTGTTAAGAATTTTAATACAATTGTTGCACCTTTGATTGAAATTGTGAAGAAATGTGTAGGTTTTGTGTAGGAAAGTGAATAAGAGAGTGTATTTAATTTAATTAAGAAAAAATTAAATTTTGTGCTATTACTTGATTTAGCTAACTTTGTTAAAACTTTTACAATTAATGTGATACTTTGGATATTGGCATAAGGGTTGTTTTGATGTAAGAGTAGCAACCTATTGCATTATTTAGTGAAAAATTAAATAGGACAGTACTTAATTACCCAACTTATGATAAGTAGTTATATGCGTTAGAAAGGGTCTTATAAATATGGCAACATTACCTTTAACCTAAGGAGTTTGTAGTCTATACTGATAATAAATCCTTGAGGCACTTAAAGGGATAAGATAAGTTAAATAAATGACATGTTAAATAGGTGAAATTCCTTGAGAAATTTCCTTATGTGACTTATAAGTAAGGTAAGGAAAACATTATGATTAATGTATTATCTTAAAGGTATGCATTTATATCTACTTTAAATGTAATATTATTAGGATTTGAGTACATTAAAAATTTATATATTAATGATTTTGATTTTGCTATTGTGTTTAATACATGTGAAAAGCCTTTGAAAGATTTTATAGGCATGATGGGTTCTTATTTATAGAAAATAAGTTATATGTATCTATAAGTTCTTTAAGAAAATTACTAGTAAAGGAATTACATCGGGCTAGCAAAACTTTAAACATTTTGAATGATCATTTCTTTTGATTGCATATAAAGAGAGATGTTGAGAGAATAAATGAGAAGTGTATTACTTATAAATAAGTTAAATCTAAAGTTTTACCCCATAGACTTTATATACTTTTACTCATACTTAATGAACCTTGGATTAATATATCTATAGACTTTATTTTGGATTTACTTAGATTAGAAAAGGGAAGAGATTTTGTTTTTATTGTTATTGATAGGTTTTTGAAAATGACACATTTTATTCCTTACCATAAAACTAATGATGCAACTAACATAGCAAATTTATTCTTCAAGGAAATTGTGTATTTATATGACATTCCAAAGGCTATTATTTCTATTTAAGATGTTAAGTTCTTAAACTATTATTTTCAACTACATATTATTTTCAAACTAATGGATAAACTAAAGTGCTTAATAGGATATTGACAGTTTTGTTGCACATTATCATTTAAAAGAACTTGAAGGATTAGGAAAAGTGTTTGCCTTAAGTTGAATTTACTTATAATAGAAGCATCCATTCAAGAACTAATTGTTTTCCATTTAAAGTTGATTATGGCTATAATCTATCAATTGTTTGGATTTATAACCTTTACTTGTTAAGGAATAAACTAGTTTTGATGATAAAATGAAAGTTGAATTAGTTAAGTAATTGCATGAAATGGTGCATTAATATAGAAAAAGGAGAACTAAGTAATATACAAACTAAGCCAATAAAAGCAAATAAAAATTGCTTTTATACCTGATAATTGGGTTAGAATGCATATACGTAAGAAAAGATTCCTTGCATAGAGACATTTAAAATTGCAACCAAGAAAAAATGGACCATTAGAAGTGATTGTAAGAATTAATGATAATGCTTACAAATTGGATCTTTGAGGTTGGTATAACATTAATGTTATTTTTAATATTTTTAATTTTTTTTTTCTTTTGATATAGGTGATAACTTAAAGATAAATTCTTTTTAGGATAAAGAGAATGATAAGAATCAAGTTTGCATGTATAGTGATCCATTGCATATATATATATAATAAGAGCTAAAACCAAAAGGATGTGAGAAGTTTTAAATACATTTATTGAAATTATTTATGCTAAATGTAATACACAACAAAATAAGTAAGATTTGGAAGAACTTTAAGATTTAAGAAATTTCATACAAATTCAAGAACAATTTATTTGAAGAGTTTAGGTTGAACAATATTTTAATTCAAACTCAATTTATTCAATCCTTTATTTAGTAGTATTTTAGATAAATTTATTGTACCTTATTTTATTTTGAATTTATTATTATATTTTAGATTTTTATATAATTGTGTAACTCTTTTTTGTAAAAGATAACTGATTAATTAAAAAAAAGAGTGAGAGAATTTTCTTTATGGTTCTTTTGAAAACTTTGAAATTTATCAAAATTACTTTTATGATAGTTTAATTTTAATTTATATTTTTTATTAAATATTATGCTAAGAATTTTTTTTATTTTTATTGAACTTAATTTAATTTTTTTGTAATTTTATATTCTTTATTTTACTTATGACTTTCATTATATTTTGTAGAATTTGCATTATGAAGTTAAAAAATTTTGACATATTTTGAGATTAGAGACAATAGTTAAGTTTACTAAAACTTAAGAGACAATAGTCTTTGTGATATCATCGAAACTCATCATCACTTGTGTTGGTGGTTACCAGATGACGCTGGTGGCAGAGAAAGAGGATAACTAGGTATTTTGACAACAATAAAGTGAAACTGTCTTTTTGATATTTTGTGATTGATGATTTTTTTATAGAAATTGATTTTAGAATTTCAAGGAAAAACAAAATTATATAACTTTTGGAAAATGTAATTTTTATTTTAAGAATGAAAATACAACAAAAATTAAAAAATTTCATTAATATCAAGCAAGACCTAAAATTACATAAATTAAAATAGAATAACTATGATATGACTCATATTATGCAAAAGATCAATCAATTACTCAAATATAGAAAGATAATTCAAACAAATTGATATTAATAATCTCAATAGAAAAAATATATATTTTTTCTAATTGTGCTTAAAAGAATGCTTTATGAAGATATTTCTTAATTCATCCAGATGAAGAATACTACCATTTTTTTTTTCTCTTTTGCTTTTTGTTTAGTGTTTTTAAAATTGCATCTCTCTCTCTGTTTGATCATAGAAATACATTTTTGAAATACATTTTTGAAATACATATGTATCAAAGAAAAAGAAGGAAAAACAGAGTGAAGAAAAAAGCAACAAAGGGTAGACAGAAATTCCTGAAATTAGAAAATTAGAACTCAGGATAACGCTTGAAAGAAACATTGCTAATTTGTATCCGCAGTATTATTTATCTTTAAAAAAAAAAAAAAGAAAAAAGAACAAAATATCAGACAAGGAAGGGGACATGTGCGAGATTTAGGAAGTGCAAAAGGGACAGAATAGACATCCCCCGCAAATACAGGGATCCGTACAGAAAGCTCCGATTTCCTACTCAGATTACATATGTATCATGTGTCTTTGTTTCTGGATGTTATTATGTTACCAAGTGCTCTGAATTGGTATTTAAGAGACAAAAGACTCAAAAAGTAAAGAGCCGCTTACTAGAAATGTTGCAGCCCCGCATTAAAGAAGACTGTTATCACTCCTCTCTCTCTCTTTCTCCGTCTCTCTCTCTGTGCCACACATCATATCGCGGCAGTCTGAGCATTGCAGCGTAGCAGCAGCACTGCTGCTCTGCAACTCTGTTTTCCTTTTTTTTTCTTCGGCAGTTGATGGGCAGAAAAGAAAATAAAGAAAGAAAGCCCCTCAACGAAAACAATAATGAAAGAAAGAAAAAGAAAGGAACCCATCAATCTCATCTTACTTTAATCTACATTTGAGCACACCTACATTAAAAGGCTTTGATTTGATGCACTGGGGAGCAACAAGAGGGAGATGGAAAGAACAGAAAAAAAGGGGGGGCCTTCCCTTCTTTTCTTTTTTATTTTCACAGAGTGATGATTCTCTCCCGTCCTTCCATTAGGCAATGCCAAAGTTGCAGTCAGGCAGCCATGAAAGCTCTCCCCTTCTATTTTGTTTCTCCTTCTCTATTTTTTTCGCCAACTCGCTGGTCCCCTATTCGTAAAAGCAATTTTCTATTCAAATCAATTGAATTTTCCACCGTCGCTCGTGCTTGGTAGGCTGAAGGTGATGGGTACGATAGATCTCAACACGACTGAGGATGAGATGACACCTACTTCTGATCAATCTTTGTCTTCTGCGTCCTCATCGTCTGCTTCTGCTTTAAGTGCTTCTAACATAATTGCTTCTGGTTCTGGTTCTTTGTGTTCGGAGCTCTGGCATGCTTGTGCGGGCCCACTGATATCTTTGCCAAAGAGAGGTAGTGTGGTGGTGTACTTCCCTCAGGGCCATTTGGAGCAGCTCCCTAATTTGTCGCTCTCTGCCTATGATCTCCCTCCTCACATCTTCTGCCGAGTTCTGGATGTCAAGCTACATGTATGTTTTAATAGTATCAGTATGTGGGTGTTTGTGTGTGTTTATGTTGTCTTACTGCATCAATGAGGTTTTCAATTTGTTGATTCGTGGGGAAGAATTCTTAAAGTGGTTGCATTTTTCCTGTTTGTTTCTTTTTCTTTTTCTTTTTTTTTTTTTCAATGTAGGGAATTAGATTTCAATTTCGCATCTTAAATGTCCAAATTGACTAAATCATTAAAAGTGCCTTAGGATTTGAATATATGCATGCGCTTTTTTTTTCCTCCCTCTACTTTGTCCCTGTCTTCTTGGGTTCCCAATATGGTGCTGTTTTCAGGTTTGTTCTCGTTGTATTGTGATAGAAAATTTCTGTATGGTTCTGGCAGGCAGAGGAAGCAACCGATGAGGTTCATGCTCAGATTTCCTTGGTTCCTGAGAGTGAGGTAATATTGTTCAGTATTTTCTATCTGTTGTTAGTTTGTGTTATGCAAGGTGGTAAATTGAAACTTCGATTAGTAAATCTAGGTTTTGGGAAAGACCTACAGGGAAAATTTAAACTTTAGCCTGGTTATTGCAAATTTTGCAGTTGGCTTACTTGCAGAAAAACTACTTTAACATATAAGACTTAAAAAGTAGCCTGTTTCCTTGAATATAGAACTTGAGATTTACAATTTTGTGTTATCATTTGTTAGTGCTATGTATAATTTACTTACATTGTCTGTCATCAGTTGACCCAAAATTCTGATGTAAGATTGATTTTGATTTAAACTATTCCTGTTTAGCACATTGAGTGGAAGTGGAGGAGGGAAGGAAGAATTGGGGACAATGGTGAAGAGGAGGATGTTGTAGTGGCTGTGAAGTTGACAGCACCCCATATGTTTTGCAAGACGCTCACTGCTTCTGATACTAGCACTCATGGTGGCTTCTCTGTCCCCCGCCGAGCTGCTGAGGACTGCTTTCCTTCCTTGGTGAATTACTCTGTAAAATTACTCCGTTATTGTTTGTGCATGCAAACATGATTTGCAAGTGGTCCTAGGCTTTTAATTTGACCTTGTTTTGGATGTTTTTGGCTGTAGGATTATACTCAACAGAGGCCTTCTCAGGAGCTTGTAGCAAAGGATCTTCATGGCTTTGAGTGGAGGTTTCGACATATCTATAGGGGTATGCATGCATATGTTTACCCTTGCTTATTTAGGCTCTCTCTACAATAAAAGGAGAGGTTGCTGATTGGGGCTGTGTACTACCCTGTTTGATGTCATGAGTTTGAGCCCCTATTTTTGATTTAAGCAGGTCGACCACGAAGGCATTTGCTCACTACTGGATGGAGTGCATTTGTGAATAAGAAGAAACTTGTTTCTGGAGATGCTGTGCTCTTTCTCAGGTATTATGATACTTGCTTGTAGGAAGTTAACTGTTCTTGTTACTGATTCTCATATAGTCTCTCATGCCAGGGGTGAGGACGGAGAACTGAGACTGGGAATCCGAAGGGCAGCACAAGGTAAATGTGGTGCTAACTTTTCTGTTTTGAGTGGTGAGCAGTTGAATCAAAGCAGTTTTATGGATGTACTCAATGCTATGTCTAAGAGGAGTGTTTTCAACATTTTCTATAACCCAAGGTACTTATATTCTTGCTTATCTAATATTTCCATGGAACTGTGAACTATGTACTCTTTAATGCTACTATGTTATACTGCCAATGGTGGGTAGCATAGAGTGACTGCAGCAAATAGAACTTGAAAGTTGTTGAGTTGGTAAGCAGATATTTGTTTAGAATAATTTTGAGGGATACTAACATCTATCCTGACTTTTCTTTACTAACTGATGTGCGACACCTCCACCCACAAATTTTGGTCTCTGAAGCCCACATGAAAAACAAAATCTACTAAGTCAATACTATGTACTCCTTCCAGTAAAAAACTGTCAAAATGTTAGTTCTCTTGTACTGTTCATGTTATGTTTCCTTCTATTCTTTGCTCATGACCAGTACAGACACTTTACTCTCATTGTGGATAAAATATGGCAGTCATTGTCAACTAGTTCCTCACATCTCTGAGACACAGAAAAAAGACAAATTCTGGTCCCTAAAATCTTTTAAGTGCGTTTCACAGGGCTAGCTCATCAGAGTTCATAATACCTTCGCGCAAATTCTTGAAGAGTCTTGATCTTTTGTTTTCTGTTGGAATGAGGTTCAGAACTCGTTTTGAAGCAGAAGATGCAGCAGAAAGAAGGTTTGATAAGCTTCAGTTTCTGGCATCTTAAAGGAAGCTACACTGCATCAACAGAAGCTTAGAATTTTCTTGTTTCTTGCATAATTTACAGATATATGGGGATAATAACTGGGATCAGTGACCTCGATCCTGTTAGATGGCCTGGTTCAAAATGGAGATGCCTAGTGGTATGCATTTCTTGCATATGCTAAATATGTGAAAAATCAATGCTAGCTGGTTACCTATTTGTGGCAGTTTCTGTTGTTTGTGCCTACTTCCAAAAAAATTTGTGCCCTTGAGACTTAATAGCAGACAGTGTTCTTCCACTTGATAATCAGGGTTGGCCCTTTTTGTTTATTAAAGCACTATCTCATTGGAAAATGCATTTCAGAAAACCTGCTGTTTCATCTGCTGGCCATAAATGTCAATACATTATTGACTCATCTCGATTTCTCATGAGAATTGTGCTACCTTTTATAAGCATATATCCTTGCAGCTAGGTTGCATGTTGTGATATAAACTCAAATTGTGTGGCTTAATTAATGAAATGCAATGGTGAATACTTTCTATTGCTTTTGAGAAAAGAAAAAAAAAAAAAAAAAAAGAAGCATCCCAGTGCACAAAACTCTCACATTTGTGGGGCCTAGGAAAGGGTTAGATGTACTTACCTTTGTTTTCACAAAGAGGCTGTTTTTACAACTCAAATCTATAACCACCAAGTCATAATGAAGTAACATTTTTCGTTACACCAAGGATTGCCCTTCATTATTATTATCCTCAATATCTTAATCAGAATCTGTAATGAATTCTGCCATGATTATTTGGTTACTGTATGTTGCACCCTTTTTGTTTTGAAAAAGGAAATTTTGTGGTGGTGATTGATTGGCCTAGCAAGCTTTAAGAAGTGGCATTATTTGCAACATTTGTCAATCCAGGGATTTCCATAGCAGTCCTGATATTTTCAGTGGCATTTGCATCTTCGTTCTCTCTGTTACACTGGATCTTCACGTTTGAATAATATTCTCATCACTCAATTTTGTAGGTGAGATGGGATGATACAGAGACTCATAGGCACAGTAGGATCTCTCCTTGGGAAATTGATTTATCTGGTTCCTATTCCAGTTCCAGTAGTTTTATGGTACCTGGTTTGAAGAGGGGCAGGTCTGGATTGCTTTCATCAAAGCCAGAATTTCCTGTTCCCAGTAGGTTCATCACTTTTGAGGAAATTGCAATTATCCTAACAATTGATTTTGTCTGTACTCCACATATGGTTATTGATTGGTCTTCATACTTTCTGGGCAGGTGGGATTGGGGCATCTGACTTTGGGGAATCATTGGGCTTCCACAAGGTCTTGCAAGGTCAAGAAATTTTGGGTCTAAACTCCATATATGATGATGTTGATGACCAAAATCAGCATCCATCCGACATACGGAGGTGTTTCTCCAGTTCACATGGTATTGGGATTTCAGCAGTTAATGGTGTGGTTGGAGACCCAACTGTGGATTCTGATATTTCATATAAAGGCACAGGCTTTGGGGAATGTTTCAGATTCCATAAGGTCTTGCAAGGTCAAGAAATATTTCAACCTTCACCGTTAGGAAGAGTGCCTAATTCTAATGAGCCCAGTGACCATCTTACTGTTCCCAATGGTGTTCAACTGTTTAGCTCAAGAAATGGGTGGTCTACTGTTATGCATGGCTATAGCACTTCCATGTGCCCACTTGCAAAAGTGTCTTCACCATCTTCAGTGTTAATATTCCAGCAGTCTATTACTGAAGCTTCAAACCCAGGCACCAATGGTAACTTTAATGATCAGGAGGGATTTAATGCTCATGGTTGGTTTAAAAATCCCAAATCCCACGAGAAGTTTGCATTTTCATCACATTCTGGGCATAGTCTGAAAGTGGACAACCAATGGGGCACTCATTCTTTTGATCTGTCCAATGAGCATATCCAACAAGGAAATTTGCAAGCTTGCAGAACTCAATCAACCTGTAGGAGTAATCAAGATATGGCATCCTCTTGTAAAAGCAGCTGCCGACTTTTTGGTTTCTTGTTGACTGAGGATAGACAGGTCACCAATGAGGAGATCAATATCCCTCCAATAACTTCTCCACTGACTCCTGGTTCTTTTCTGCCTCATGTTGATGAGCAGTTCCATCGAAAGGCTCGGGCAATAGTCAATGCCGTTGGAAGCAATTGTACTCAAGTAGGCACTTTCACACTGCAGGACCTGCTCTTTGATCCTTTTTTTGTACTGTCAGGCATATTAAACTCTAGGATTTCAAACAAGGGAATGCTATGGACTTGAAAGTTATCTGGAATCTGGTGTTATATGCTGTAATACCTGCCATTTGATAAACCCACTTGAATGCATTTGTCACAGAAATGTAGGATAGTCTTGCATTGCAGTGCGAGCAAAAATATCAAATTTACTTTCAGAAAGAAAGTAGTTATTTTTGATTCTTTTTCCTACATCAGAAAAATGATTGATGATAGGTCAAATTTCTCTTGGTATCTATTTGATATTATTGTGTTGATTGTCTTTTGCACATAATAATCTTGTCATTTGAGTGTTTTCTTAACCCATCTTAATTGGTCATTCTCATTATGATTGTTACATTTCTATGCAGGGAGTTCGGCAACATCAACCTGGAAACTATCGTATATACTAATGTAGCAGCTGGTTTAGTGAGATCCTTTGAAGGAAATGTCCAAGAGCTTGAACATTAGGATTAAATTGGAATTGTTCTTCCAAGGTAATTCAATTCTATGTGAACTCTTTTGGCCATGCAGAAGGCTAGAATGCACTAATCTTTTAGGTTCTCGATAAAAAATCCTTATTTGGGATCAAGCATGGTTGCTTATCTTCCGTGACTTTAAGTTAACTTTGGTGAATTGTTTTTGTAATCAGCTGCCACTTGGTAACCTGTTATATACCCCTTGCATGACAGGTTTTGCTCCTGTTCTGAAGTATTTCCCTCGTCAGTTTTTGTTTTTTATTTTCTTTTTTTTCTATACATCATAAAGTAGATTATACATTGTCTTGATGAGATCTGGGCCCTTCCCTAATCAATCTTTCATATGCAACAAAATTTGATTGGAGTTGCTGTTTGCTTTGAGTGAATGCCCATTGCATTTCTAGGTATCAATTGCAGAGAAACACAAGTCCATAAGCTTCTTGCTTGACCTATTGTTCTTATATAAAAAAAATCGGTACCATGTTGGATAGAGAGTTGAATTGGGATAAATGTGTCCCAATTTTGTTGGATACTGGAGAACTGCCTGCCACTGAGATAAATTGCCATACCGACTTCCACCCAAATACAGGAAATCTTTGGCAGATTGGCAGATGAAGTGAAAATCTTTTGTTGGGGACAGTGCTGGAGATTGTCTCCAAGCAGAGCAGGTATGGGATGGTCTCTGGTTTTCCTCATTTTCCCTCACAGGATTCTCAGCCTTGAAATACCGATTTCTAGGAAACTATTGGACTGGAATCGAGGTTTTTTGGCCATTTGGATTGTAGCGAAAGGCAACAACTAAATCTGTCATTGAAGGCAACAAAGTTTTTGTTGAGCTTTCTAAGTCGCTAAATATTTCTGTTTCGGCTTGATGGTAGCAAAAATTTAATTTCATCCTCCTTTCTTTCAGGACGTTATTTTCATCCTTTATAATATACTCTTTATTGGAGTTAAATGTGCAATTTTTGAGTTCCCTAGAATCCTTATAAATTGCAAGATTCCTACAATATTAGCTGTAATTTATATAATCTATATAGCCTTCGACAATCTTTAAAATGTTTGTAATCTTTTTAATCTTTTCCTTATTAAGTGTAATCTTTGTAATCTTTTTTTTTAATATTTAGAAGATATTGGATTAATTACTAGGCTTTCTTGTATATATCTCGATTCTACTTAATGAGATAGCAGTTGCTGATCCCCCCCAAATCCAAAAGCCTTTCTCAATTATGGGTAAGGAAACTTCTTTGTCACTTCAGCATGGAAGTATAGGTTAGATCAAAGGTAGGCAGGCAATGTTTCTATCAACAAGACCTCTACAGCTTTGGGTTCTAGACATCCTACAAGTGGAAGTCTCACTCTTACGCAAGAATAGTATGATCATCTTATGTCACTACTGTCTTCTGATAAAAATCTTAATATAGTCAATTTTGTTAGTACTCAATCTCGTGAATTATTCGATTGGATTTTGGATGCCGGTGCCTTGAACTTCTAACGTTTGACAAATGTTCTCTTTCTAATGATAGTCTTGTCCATAATTCCTTACCTATTTGACTGCTAGATGGGTTTGCCATACATTCATCTGGACAAGTCATGATATTCAACATCTCGTTGAATAATTTATTTTACCTTCTTTCTTTTAAATGTGACTTTGTTTCTATAAACAAATTGACAAGAGATCTTAGTTACTTCGTAACCCTATTTCCTACCTTTTGTGGTTTGCAAGACCTCACCTTGATGAAGATGATTCGAATGGATGAGTTTAAGTGATGCTTTGTACTTCTGGGAGCTTCAGGTGCCAAGCATTGTCGCTGCTTCGCTCTCTTCCAGTCTAAACTGATGGCATAAGCATCTAAGTTATCCATTCTTTGATTGTTTGTCTATAATTTCTTAATTATCTAATTTATCTTTCAAAAATTCAATAGGAGTTGTGATATTTGTCATTATGCAGAATAATCTTGTATCATTTTTCTTTTAAGTTTTAGCAAATTTGACTTATCTTTACTAAATTCAATTCACTTGGTTTTCCTTTCCAAAAATAAATCTTCTAAGTATGCATATTTTACTCTATCTCATTTCATGGTCAAAAATTAATTTTAGTCATAATATTAAACAAGTTATGAATGATGATGCATTAAAGTTTACTGTTGTTTCCATGTTTGTTTTCCTTCAGACTTAATGGGATTGTTCATTAAACAACCTAAGTTGATAGCCCACACTAAAATCGAGTTTTGAATATAAATACATTTATCTTTTGGAAGTAGCCTGTGCTCTCTAATTCTAAACAAACTTACTTATCAAGTTTTGGAGTGAATGTGTGTCAACCTACTTATCTCATAAATTATACTCCTACACCAAAATTATTTTATAAAATTCCCTACAAGATGTAACTTTTTAAACTTCTATCTTATTCTCATTTATGGGTTTTTGAATGTCTTTGTTATATTCATTAAAAGAATGGACAACTTGTCCATGTCCATGAATTTTTATTGGTTACCTTACGAATCAAAAGGTTATAAAGTTTATGATTTAAAATCACAAAGTTTTTACATCATGAGATGACCATTTTTATGAAAATCAATTTTTGTTCAAGACACTATATGTCTCCAAAAATTCAAACGCGGTGATTGTCTTACTAGTACTAGATAGTTAATTAGATCTTTGTTAATCTTTGTCTTCACAGTACATCATCTTCCTTTCTTGATATTGAAAAGTCTATTGCTCCGACAATGAGTTTGTTAATGTTCCAATCACTACAAATGAGTTACTTGAACCTTTTTTACAACTTCATGAGAATCAGTCTATTTAAAAGCCTACCATATGACCATAAAGGGAATAATGGCCACTTGCTTCATGATTATAAGTTCACTAAGTAGATAAGATATCATCACTTATGTCCAATATACCTTCTTCAAGTAAGTCCTGTGATGAGAAGTCTGAAGATGATGTGTAGAAGGGTTTAAAAAATGTAAGAGATCTGTTGGACATTCTAAAATGTCTAATAATATAAGTTAAAATAAAAAAGATAAAAAAAATACTAAATAAACTAATTGAAAATATTTAAGAAAACTAAGTTACAAATAATACGAATTCAAATTTATAAAAAGATAAAGATTTTATTAGTATGATTAAAATACTTAATAGATTAGAGTTAAATAATAACATTCACTCTAAATAAGAGTTTTGTTTTAAATAAATATTTATTATAAAAGTAAAAGTTTTCTGAATAAAAATTTGTTATACATATAAATTTGTCATAAATAAAAATTTGTTTTATATAAGAATTTATGTTTTTTTTAGAGTTGTTATTTTAACTTATAAATAAATATCTCTTTGTAAATTCAAAAATTAGACAATTTGAGAAAAATAAAAAACGAGAGTTTTCTCCTTGGATTCTTCTAAGAACTAAAGAATTTATTAAGGAATAACTCTTTTTATGATGTTCAACCTAACTTATTACTTCCAATTCTCTTCTTTTTTAGAGCATGGTATCCATATGTCTAAGGTTTATGTAATTGAAATCTAACTTAATTTTCTTGGGTATTGTTTGATTCTTTGCATGTGTTGGATTCTTAAACCATATCTTTTGGAGTTCACATTAATTGGTATCAGAGCTTGACTCTAAATTAGGTTGAATTAATTAATTTTTCAATTTGCTACCTTATGATGCATTTATTTCTATTTAGTTTCTTTATTAAATGCATTACCATTCAAGTGCGCTAATATATCTATTTATAATCCTTTTTACTTTGGTTGTTTGTTTGAGTGCATAACTATCAAAACATACTATTTTCAATTCCATTTATTGTCTTTAAGTATTTTATTATTGTTTTGTGTTAAATGAAAGAAAAAAAAAAAAGAAGGAACAAAAAAAAAGGGAGGAACAAAAGAAAGACATTAAAGTAGTTATTGATAGAAGTTAAACGATTTAGTCAAATTGACTACAATAATAATATAGTTTTCTTACTTAACTTTAACTCTACCATTTATTTTCTTATTTTATCATCCAAGTTTATTCTTTAACTTTGACTTGTTATTTTCATTTATGTGAGTCTAATTTATTAAATTTATTTGCCTTAATATCCTTTATTTCTTTTTTTTTTTAACTTTTTTTTTTCTCCAATTAATTCAATTCCATTTTAATTTACCTTATTTTGTTCAAAATCAGTTCTCTTGATTTAGCTTGTTTAGTTCTTTAAAGAGTTAAAAGGAAAAATTTAAGTGGTAAAAGGCAAGAGTACAAGATCATATTAAGAAAAAGCCATAAAAAAGTATAAAATATAAGGGAGTGTGACTTTTTTTTTTTTTTAGTATAATATGTGAGGGAGTGTTTTATGAGGTATCTTATCATTTGTAGCAAAAATAATACTATGACTTCCAAAGAAAAAAGTGTGACTTAGAAGAGAGTTAGTAATCTATTCTCCATTATCAAAGTAATGTAATAACAATTTGAGTGTATGAATACTAGATTTGATGATACGAGAGAGAGGATAGAGGCATAAGGACTATGAGGTTCCTAATGCAAAAAGGCAAGTGAGATGAGCCTATGACCAAGAAGATGATATAGAAGATGATGAATTTGATGGTCGAGCTACTGTGGTTAGAATTGCCAATAATAAAAAGGATCAAAGAAATTTAAGAGGCAAGACATGTATGATCATGATTTGGGCAACATTAAAATGACAAATTTGTCTGTTCCAAGGTAAGAATGATCTTGATGTGTACCTAGAATACGAAAAGAAGGTTAAATTAGTTTTTGACTACAACAATTACTCCAAAGAGGAAAAGGTAAAGTTTGTTGTTATTGAATTTACTAATTATATTATTATTTGGCGGGATCAACTTGCTTTGACTAAGAGAAGTGAGAGGCTTATTGATACATAGGAGAAGGTAAGGCTATCATAAGGAGGAGGTTCGTCTATAGTCATTATTATAAGGATTTGTACCAAAAGTTGTAAGGGCTCACTAAAGGCACTAAGTGTGGAGTATTATTACAAGGAGATGGAGATTGTCATAATTTGGGCAAATGTAAAAGAAGATAGAGAAACAATTATAGCCTGATTTTTGCAAGGGTTAAATAAAGATATAGCCAATGTGGTTGAATTGTAACACTACATGAAATTAGAAGACATGGTGCACATGGTAATGAAAGTTAAAAGACAATTTAAACAAAAGGGTTTCACACAGTTTGGGAAAAACTCAAATTTTACTTCATCTTGGAAGCTAAATTAAAGTAAAAAGGATGAGAAAGCCAATTACAATTTTTAAGTTATCTAAGAGCAAAATGTGAGTTTTCATAAGGAGACAAGTAATTTTGATCCCTAATCAAGTAGAAATAGAAATATTTAATGTTTTAGATGTTTGGGAAGGGATCAAATTGCATCTCAATGTCCAAATAAGCGTGCAATGGTCTTGAGAGGTAATGTGACATTAAGACTACGAGTGAGTTAGATGATGATTTTGCACCATTATCAAAGGGTGAAAGTGATGGAGTGGAATATCCAGTTAATGGAATAGCTCTCATCCAGTTAAGGCAAGCATTAAATGTGTAAGTGAAGGAAGGAAATAAGGTATAATGAGATAACATTTTTCATATGAGGTGTCTCATTGAAGATAAAGTATGCAGTATGATTATTGATGGTTGGAGTTCCATTAATGTAGGTAGCATAATTATAGTTGAAAGGCTGAATTTACCTATTATGAAGCATCTTACACTCTATAAGTTTTAATGGTTAAATGAGAGTGTTGAAGTTAGGGTAAATAAGCAAGTGCTTATGTCATTTTCTATCGAAAAGTACCATAATGAAGTTTTGCGTGATGTTATACCTATGCATACGGGTAATATTCTATTAGGAAGGCCATGATAGTTTGACAAGTAAGTTATACATTATAGCTTTAAGAACCAATATTCGTTTGAAAAACCCATCACTTTTATATCATTAACACCTTAACAAGCTTTTAAGGATTAAGAATGAGAGTGAACAAAAAAGAGAGATTGAAAAGAGAGAGATAACTAAAATAGAAAAGTGAGGAGAAAAAGTGAGGGCATAAAAGAGAGAAGAAAAAAGAAAGTTTATATGCAAAAAAAAAAAAAAAAATTGATGTCAAAAGAGCATGTTATACCAAACAACCTATGATTGTATTTTTATACAAAGAGATGTCAAAAAGTGATGTCTATTTAGCCCTAATAATGGTAATCTTCATCTCCTTATGGTAGTCCTCCATACTTTTGGTGCCTTAAGTGAGCCCTTACAGCCTTTGATGCAACTCCCTATAATAGTTATTAGGGACGAACCTCCTTCTCATGATTGCCTTCATCTCCTCTCATGTATCAATAGGCCACTTACGATTCTTTCTTCTAATCAAAATACGTTGATCCCATCAAATAATAGCATAATCAGTAAATTCAACAATAGAAAGCTTTACCTTTTTCTCCTTAAAATAGTTATGGTAGTCAAAAGCCAATTCAACCTTCTTCTCCCATTCTAGGTATGCATCAAGATCATTTTTACCTTAGAATGGAGGAATTGTCATTTTAATATTGCCCAAATCATGGTCATAGGTACCCTGCCTCCCAAAATCTCTTTGATCCTTTCTATTGTTAGCAATTCTAATCGCAATAATTTGATCATCAAATTCATCATCTTCTATATCATCTTCATGGCCATGGTTCATCTCAATTGTCTTCTTGCATTAGGAGCCTTATAGTCCTTATGCCATTTTTTGCAACTCCATTATTGTATTAGCTTGCTTCTCCATCCTCTCCCTTATATCATCAAATCTAGTATTCATGTGCTTAAATTGTTGTTGTGTAGCTTTGATCATAAAAGACACATCACTAACTTCCTCTTGAGCTACACCTTTGTCTTTGGAAGTTGATAAGAACTCTGTTTATATGTAAATAGAACCCAATACCAATGTTGATATAGGATCATTCTAGCACAGGTTAAGGGATTTGGAGTTCTAACCCAATGATTATAAACAACCATGAACCAGAACTATAAGATTTAGACGCCACTCCTAGCAATAACAATGTTGAAGAAGATAAGTCTAGTAAACCAACACATGCAAGTATTAAAGTTCAAAATTAGTTCTCAAAGAACCAGAAAAAATAGCTCATACACTCATGAAAACGGGTCTGCCTCTCCCAGCCACCCTTTTTGCCCTTTTTATATGCTAACTCCCAGAAACCCTAACTAATAAGTTGGTCTTAATAAGAAAATTCATCCAACCCACTAAATAAGCTGGGCTTAATAAGGAATTTCGTCCAACCCATTAAATAAGCTGGGCTTAATAAGGAATTTCGTCCAACCCACTAAATAATAATAAAAACACATGAAAATAACCCACTTAAAGGCCCAGTCTTAGGCTCTCAAATCCAACATCTTTCCCAAGGCCATGGTTCGCAAATTCCTCCACAGATGACACATTCACAAGCCCTGGTGAAGACTCCATCCTCCTTAACTCGTACTTGGCAACTTCCTAATAGTAAATATCACACAACAAGTTGTTGAGAGGTTCCTTTATTTTCTTTGACCTTGCCCTTGTCATTGGTCCTCCAAGGTTTTGCAAAGTATCTACTCCCTTGTTAATTTGAGTTGGTACAATATGGTTTCCATCATTCCCGCTGTCCTAAAAATGATTTGTCCTCAAATCAACACCTACATCATCAAAGAGAAAAGGAGAAAGGTCAGAAACATTAAATGTTGCACTAACATTATACTCACCTAGCAAGTCAAGTTTATATGCATTATCATTGACTCTTGCCACCACTTGAAAAGGACCATCTCCCCTTGGTTGCAACTTTGATTTCCTTTGCTTAGAAAATTTATCCTTTCGCAAATGTACCCAAACCCAATCACCAAGTTCAAAAGTGATATGCTTGCAACCTTTGTTGGCTTGTGTTTCATATTGTTTGGTTCTTCTCTCAATGTTAAGCCTAGCTTTCTCATGAAGTTGCCTAATCACTTCCGCCTTTTTCTTCCCATCTAAATTAACCCTGTCCTGTATAGGCAATGGTACTAAATCCAAAGGCAACAATGGATTAAAACCATAAATAAGGTCGAAAGGAGAATAACCTATAGCACTATGAACAACACGATTATAGGCAAACTCCACAAAAGGAAAACATTCTTCCCAGGTTCTTAACAATAAGGGCACGCAACAATGTACTAAGAGTTCGATTTACTACCTCCGTTTGTCTATCAGTTTGTGGATGACAAGTTGTAGAAAACAACAACTTTGTTCCAAGCTTACCCCACAATGTTTTCCAAAAATGGTTCAAAAATTTTGTATCACGGTCTGTCACAATACTCTTCGGCACTCCATGTAGGGGAACAATCTCTTTAAAAAATAAGTCTGCAATGTGTGTGGCATCATCTGTTTTGGTGCAAGCAATGAAATGCGCCATCTTTGAAGACTTGTCAACTACAACAAGATTACAATCTCGGCCTTTCTTGGACCTAGGTAACCCAAGAATAAAATCCATTGAAATGTCATAGGGAATTTCTAAGGGCATATACTTACCATGGGGCAAAACTCTAGACTTAACTTGTCTATAGGTAATACACTTGGCACAGGCCCTTTCAACATCCCTTTTCATATGTGGCCAGAAAAAATGTTCATTTAAAACATCAAAAGTCTTTTGAATGCCAAAGTGTCCCATTAAACCACCCTCATGAGCTTCTCTCACAAGTAATGCTTTCAGAGACCCTTGAAGAATACAAAGCTTATCTACTTAAAACAAATACCCCTCATGTCTATAGAACTTACCAAATGCAGCTTTCTAACATGCAACATATACGTTACTAAAGTCAGCATCATTAGCATACAATTCAATAATGTGCTCAAACCCCAACAACTTAACACTCAAAGTGCTAATTAGTGTGTACCTACGTGACAATGCATCAGCAACAACATTTTCCTTACCTGATTTGTATTGAATTACATAAGGAAAAGTTTCGATAAATTCTACCCATTTTGAATGTCTCCTATTCAACTTACCTTGCCCCTTTAAGTATTTTAAAGACTCATGATCAATGTGAATTACAAACTCCTTAGGCCAAAGATAATGCTGCCACGTTTCTAAAGTCCTAACAAGTGCATACATTTCTTTATTATAAGTTGGATAATTCAATGTTGCCCCACTCAACCTCTCACTAAAGAATGCAATAAATCATTTCTCTTGCATAAGAACTCCCCCAATCCTAATGCCTGATGCATCACATTCAATTTCAAAGATCTTAGAAAAATCAGGCAAAGCAAGAAGTGGTGCATTACATAACTTAGACTTAAGTAAATCAAAAGCATCTTGTTGTTCTTTACTCCATTTGAAACCCACACTCTTTTTGACCACCTCAATCAATGGTGCAATTATGGTACTAAAATCCTTAATGAACCTCCTATAAAAGCTAGCCAAATCATGGAAACTCCTTACATCACTCACACTCTTAGGTGTAGGCCATTCTTGAATTGCCTTAATTTTCTCTTTATCAACCTCAATGGCATGAGTAGACACAACATAACCCAAAAAAATGACATGATCCTTGCAAAAGTTGCATTTCTTCAAATTGGCATACAATTTCTTATTCCTTAAAACATCAAGCAAATAATGCAAATGTTCAACATGCTCTTCCAAATTCCTACTGTATACTAATATGTCATCAAAATAAGCCACAACAAACTTTCCTAAGAAAGGCCTCAAAATATGATTCATTAATCCCAAAAAAGTACTAGGTGCATTAGTCAAACCAAATGGCATAACTAATCATTCATACAAACCATGCTTGGTTTTGAATGTAGTTTTCCATTCATCTACTTCCCTCATCCTAATTTGATGATATCCACTCTTAAGGTCAATTTTAGAGAAGTAACACGCACCATGTAATTCATCTAGCATATCATCAAGTCTAGGTATAGGATATCGATACTTAACTGTTATTTTGTTGATAGCTCTACAATCGACACATATCCTCCAAGATCCATCTTTCTTTGGCACAAGCAACATTGGCACTGCACATGGACTCATGCTCTCCTTTACATGTCCCTTCTTCATCAACTCATCAACTTGCTTGTGAAGCTCCTTTGTCTCCTCAGGCTTACTTCTATACGCTGGCTTATTAGGAATGGGAGCTCCAGGAATAAGATCAATGTGATGTTCAATCCCTCTCCTTGGTGGCAAACCATCTGGGATCTCCTGAGGGAACACATAATTATAATCCTGCAACAAAGATGAAATAGCACTAGGCAAAAATGAATCAAGGTTAGTGTTAGAGAAATAAGAATCCTTGTAAAAGGTTAAGATCATTTGTTGCCTAGCTTGGAAGGCAACTCTAACATCTGCTCCTTTTGCAAACACACTCACTTGTTTTCTTTCAATATCACTCTTGTGAACCTGACCACTCTCATACTCAGCACTCTTAAATGCATTTATCTTCTTTTTCCCTCCTGCACTTTCTTTATTCTCGACTCTCTTTTTCTTTTCGCTCCTCCTCTTTTGCTCACTTTCATAAAGTCTCACTTGGTCTTCATACACCTGTTTTGGAGTCAATGGTGCCAATGTAAATGGTCTTCCATCCATGGTGAATGAATAGTGGTTCTTGTAACCATCATGCAAAACTTTTCTGTCAAATTACCATGGACGACTTAATAGCAAATGCTCAATCTGCATAGGTACAACATCACAAGACAATTCCTCCTTATATTTACCAATGGAAAATGGAACCACAACTTGTTTAGTCACTTTTTCCACTCCATTGTCATTCAACCATTGCAAATTATATGGCCTAGGATGTTTGGCCGTAGGCAAGTTCAATTTTTCCACCAACTCTGTACTTGCTACATTAGTTCAACTACCTTCATTGATGATCAAGTAACAGAGTCTATCTTGAACTAAACATTGAGTATGGAAAATATTTTCCCGTTGAATCTTAGTATCATCCTCCTCCTCAACTTGCGCACTAAGGGCTCTCTTTGCTACTAAAAGCCTTCCTCCATGCTCTGGATGCTCTATCCCTTCATCAACATCACTAGCATCCTTTAATGGCTGCATTTGGTCTTCATCGCTAACATCACTGCCAGACACATAGTCACCATTCTCCATAAGGTATATGGTTCTCTTGTTAGGACATTGTGAAGCCACATGACCCCTACCCAAACATCTAAAGCATTTGATGTCTCTAGTTTCTCCTTGGGTGCCCACAAGTTTTTCTTCAAATTTGCCCCTTTCCACGCTGCCCCCACTAGTCTTGGGTCTATGTGAATTGCTTTTTGGCTTAGAAGTCATCTTCTCTTCCTTCTTCCCCTAGTTCGGCTTCCAAAAACATAAGCTTAAGTTCTGCTTATGACCAAAAGTGCTCCTCCCTTTAAGTTGCCTCTCAACTTTCATGGCAATGTGTACCATGTCTTCAAGCTCTACATAGTGTTGTAGCTCTACCATATCAGCTATGCTCCGATTCAACCGTTGGAGGAACCTAGCCATGGTTGCCTCCCTATCCTCCATTACATTTGCCCTAACCATAGCAATTTCCATCTCCTTATGATACTTTTCCACACTCTTGGAATCTTGTGTAAGGCTTTGCAATTTGTTATACAAATCCCTAAAATAAGAGTTGGGAACAAATCTCCTTCTCATCACAGTCTTCAACTCATTCCAAGTTTCTATGGTTCTCTCAAAATTCCTTCTCCTAGTAGTAACTTGCTGGTCCCACCATACTACAGCATAATCAGTGAACTCTGCCACAACTAACTTCACCTTCTTCTCCTTGGAGAAGTTATGGCACTCATATATTAATTCTACCCTTCATTTCCAATCCAAATAGACATCAGGGTCAGCTTTTCCCTTGGAAAGAAGGTATTTTCATTTTAATACTACTAAGATTTTTGTCTGCTCCTTCCTCCCCTCTATTTTTGTTATCCCAACCTCCATTGTACCTATCATAAACATTTCCATTACCTCTTACTCCTTTACCATTCCTATTATCACATGCTCCTCTAAAACCACCTCTGAAGTTTCTACTCGCATTATCACCGTCATCATAATAATCTTCACAATCTTCACCAAGGTCATGTTCAAATTGCTCCTTCATGACCCTCCCAGCTGGCCTCTTATGATTGACACTTGATTCCCCTTTTATTTGATCCATCTTGTCTCGAACTTCCCAAGGCACTCGGTCAATCCTATCAAACTTCTGTTCTAAGGATTTCATAAACAATTTGAAATCTGGAACAACTACTTCCTCCTCTCCATGTGGGAAATTGCCTTCTTTAGCATTAGACATCGTACATGCAAGATTGTTAGTAAATAAAGAATATGCCTCACAAAACTCACTCCCTTCCGTGTTTGCTCTCCACTCAACTACAGTAGTCCTCAACTCTTGTGTTTCACACAATAAATTGCAAAAGTCTAAGAGCTCTTTCAGTAGTCCCAAGCAAACTAAATTCAAAACAAACAAAACTTGAATATATCAATCCTAGACCTACCTTTTTAGAGAAGTGATAGGACCAAGAAGATGGGCAATAAAGGAAGCAAAATGACAAGAAATTCAATAATATGAGCAGTGCAATTGGACAACAATCAATTATCAAATATAATTGAGTAAATGACCAATTGAGCAATGAACCCGTTTTTTTTTTTTTTTTCTGTTAACTAATGGGTATTTTTGTGGAAGGAACAAATATCAGAAAAGAAACCCACGAAATACACGATTTTGTTTTTGTTTTTGTTTTTTTTGCATTTTTTTTCTCTTTTTGATTATTCAACCAACAACGAAGAATACACGAAAGATAAATTAACAACAATATAATTAACCTGAGTTAGAGCCAAGGCTCTGATACCAAATGATACGAACTCCATTTATATGTAAATGAAACCCAACACCAATGTTGGTATAGGATTGTTCTAACATAGGTTAAGGGATTTGGAGTTCTGACCCAATGATTATAAACAACCAAGAACCAAAACTATAAGATTCAAATGCCACTCCTAGCAACAACAACGTTAAAGAAGATAAGTCTAGTGAACCAACACATGTAAGTATGAAAGTTTAGAATTAATTCTCAAAGAACCAGAGAAAATAGCTCATACACTTATGAAAACGGGTCTGTCTCTCCCAGCCTCCCTTTTTGCCCTTTTTATATGCTAACTCCCAGAAACCCTAACTAATAAGTTGGTCTTAATAAGGAAATTCGTCCAACCCACTAAATAAGCTGGGCTTAATAAGGAATTTCGTCCAACCCACTAAATAATAATAAAAGCACATGAAAATAACCCACTTAAAGGCCCAATCATGGGCTCTCAAATCCAACTTCCTTCCCAAGGCCATGGTTCACAAATTCCTCCATAGATGACACATTCGCAAGCCCTGGTGAAGACTCCATCCTCCTTAACTCGTACTTGGCAACTTCTTGATAGTAAATGTCGCACAACAAGTTGTTGAGAGTTTCCTTTATTTTCTTTGACCTTGCCCTTGTCATTGGTCCTCCAAGGTTTTGCAAAGTATCTACTCCCTTGTCGATTTGAGTTGGTACAAT